>JAQNDB010003762.1:0-27603 GCA_029204045.2 Tillandsia leiboldiana
TTCCTTAGTTTTGTAGCATTCCTCCACTAAGCCAACCCCTTGGACTGCATCTAACAAGAGCTTAACTTGGACGTCATACATAGGGACTCCATCCATTCACCCCCTACCCTGGAAATCTTTCCGCGACTGAAGCATTCACACAGTTCAACCTCCGGTGCCGCCTCCAGCAACTAAGTCGCATGAAATGGCATTCGGCCCAATCATCGCTCATGTTGGATTTGCATACTGTTAGAGATAACTAATTATTACGAATAGATTTATCTTTATCAAATTTTAAACAACCATATCTTAGATAATCTAATTCTAACTATTAGCTTATCTCTAACACTCCCCATAATGCTAATGTTCTTCACACACCGATCTTCTCTCGGCAAAATAATGATTTTTCCAATGGTAGCGCTTTGTACAAGTGGTATCAGAGCCTTGTTTTTCAAGAGAAGAAGATACCGATGGCATTTCAGTGCCAATGGAGTTGCACAAGGATTCCCAATATTCAAAGGAGACATTATGATTTTTGGTGTGTGAAGATACGACGTGCTGCGATCCCAAGACCTATGGGATTTTGTTGAAAAAGGATGTAAAAGCAACGTAGAGAATCTGAAAAAAATGCGAAGGCGCTTTTCTTTTATTCCACAATCTATTGACGACTCAATATTTCCCACAGTGCCGGCGCTACCCGATCGAAAGAAGCATGGGATATATTACAAAAGGAATACCAAGGTAACGAAAAGGTACTCAGAATTAAAATTCAACTTTAAAAAGAAATTTGAGACTTCATTTATGGAAAAAAAGAAATATTCATACCTTTTATTCTAGAGTATGGAATGTTATCTTGATGCGTACCTATGGTGAACAACTTTCTGATCAACAGTAGTTGAAAAAATTTTAAGAAGTTTGACGAAAAAATACGGGATGTAGTTTCTGCTATAGAAAAGCAAAAGATTTTCTAAATTGTCTTGTAGCGAACTTCTTGGTTCTCTCTTAGCACATGAGGACGAAAAGATAGAACAGAAAATTTTTCTGAGCATGCTTTTCAAAGCGAATCGAAAGGCAAGAAAAGATAAAGCAGATACTTCTAATCGCCAAGCTTCAGCATCTGGAGACCATGGTAAGGTCGGGTCGTGTCGTGGCCGTGGTAGAGGTCGCGGCGGTAGATCGGGTAACAATAACAGAACCGGTGAAGGATCATGTAATGAAAATCAGAGACCTACAGAGGTAATGATCAGCCCTATAATTAAAAAATATTCAATGTTATTATTGTAAGAAATTTGGCCATATCGAGCGATTTTGTCGATTGAAACAACAAACGCTAATTTTGCTCAAGGAATAATGAAACGATAATGTACTTTTTGCATGTCGTTCATCAGAAAAACTGCTAACATATTTGGTATGTCGATAGTGGTTGTAGCAGTCACATGACAGGAAAAGAAAGAACTTATTAATTTGGATAAATCTTTAAAGGCCGAGTGACGATGGGTGATGCTATGTTCAGGACGTGCATGGAAGAGGTACAATTGAGGCAATATTTCAGGAATTCAAAAAAATAATAATGTTTTATATGTTCCTGGTTTGAATTCCAATCTTTTTAGTGTGGGCCAATTTTTGAAAGAAGGTTATTCGCTTATTTTTTGAAGATTCTAGGTGCACTATTTATAAGATAAATATAAAGGGATTGTATTTTTTGAAATTCCGATGACAGAAATAAAGTTTTCCTGTTCATTTTGCAATGAAAGTAGCTAGATGATGATTGGTTATGGCACTATAGATATGGTCATTTAAGTTTTAAGGGCTTGATTTATTACATAAAAAGATATGGTTGATGGTTTGCCTTTGGTGCATAATAATGGTTCTGTATGTGAAAGTTGTGTGTTAGGAAAGCAACACAGAGACTCCTTTTCCAAGAAACAGCAATTGGAGGCCAAAGAACCACTAGAATTGATACATGCTTTGTTTGTGGGCCGATGCGACACCGTCGCTCAGCAGGCAATTATTATTTTGTGGTTTTCGTGGATGACTACAGTCGGGATGACTTGGATTTATTTTATTAAAAATAATCCGATGCTTTTGATGTTTTTTCGAAAATTTAAAAACTTGGTCGAAAACGAATCCGGTTATTATATTAGACTCTCCGTACAGATCGAGGGGGAGATTTATTTCTAATAAATTTGAAAACTTTTGTGAATCAATGGTATTCGCAGGCAGTTGACAACCAGTTACACGCCTCAGCAGAATGGCGTTGCTGAGCGCAAAAATCGAAGTTTGGTAGAGATGGCAAAAAGTATGATGAAAGCGAAAGGACTTCCAAATAAATTATGGGCAGAAGCGGTTATCTACTGCAGCATACATCTTAATAGAAGCCCACTTTGGCGCTGGATAATATTACCCTTTATGAAGCATGGACAGGTTGGAAACCGAAGGTAAAGCATTTTAAAATTTTTGGATCGGTTTCTTTTGTTCATATTCCATCACAAAACAGGCAAAATTGGATAATAATAGTAGCAAGTGTTTTTTGGTGGGCTATAGCGAAAGAAGTAAAGCCTATCGATTTTATAATCCCGTTACTAACCTCCTTAATTATAAGTCGTGATGCTATATTGATGAACAAAAGGGTTGGGATTGGAGTGCAAAAGTAAAGGATAATCGGCTTCTGATGTTAGGAGATGAACTACTATTGAGAATAAGAACAATGGTGAAAATATTATAGTACTGAAACACACCACATGCTTCACCACGAATTTCTCCAGGAACTTCGCCTGAGACACACCGAGAAAGGTTAAAATTGCTTAGTGAAGATATGAGCAGTGCATGTACACACAATGTGGAGACACCACAAAATTTCGAGGAGCGGCAAAATCTGATGATTGGTGTAAAGCTATGAATGAAGAAAATTGCAGCGCTAGAGAAAAATAATACATGGGAGCTTGTTGAACCATCCACAGAAAAGGAAGTTATCGGGCTGAAATGGATTACAAGGCAAAATATAAACCAGATGGATCGATCCAGAAATTAAAAGCACGTTAGTTGCAAAAGGGTACTTACAGCAAGCAGTTTTTGTTGAGCAAGCCGCAGGCTACAAAATTAAAGGACAAGAAGCTAAAAGCTACGACTACGAAAGGCGTTATATGGATTAAAACAGGCACCAAGAGCCTGGTATAGTCGGATCGATTCGCACTTTATTCAAACGAATTTTCTAGAAGTGAAAGTGAACCCACACTTTATATCAAATCTCGAGGTATGGAGATTTTGATTGTTTGCCTTTAGTTGATGACTTGATTTACACTGGAAACAGTATAGATTTGATCAATGAGTTTAAGAAAAATATGATGATTAAATTTGAGATGACTGATCTTGGCCCCATGAGTTATTTTTTGGTTTAGAGGATAAAACAAGAAGATAATGGAATTTTTATCTGTCAGAAAAAATATCTTGATGATTTACTTGAGAAGTTTAATATGAAAAATTGCAATCCTGTGCAAATCCAATGAGTACGAATATGAGCTTCATTGGATGATGGAGAAGAAAAATTGATTCGAGTTTGTACAGAAGTCTGATTGGGAGTTTACTCTATATTGGTAACAGTAGACCGGATATTATATATGCGACATCTTTGTTATCGAGGTTTATGCAAAGTCCAAGTAAAATTCATTGGGGAGCGGCGGAAAAGGATATTGAGATACTTGAAAGGAACAAGAGACCACGGACTGTGGTATACTAACGCTAACGATTTTTATTTTTTTGGTTGTTCTGATAGTGATTGGGCAGGTTCGTAGATGATCGACGAAGCACAGCGGGTTCGTCTTCAATTTTGGTGCAGGAGCAATATGTTGGTCTTCCAAAAAACAACAGTCGACGGCTCCTATCATCTTCTGAAGCGAATACATAGCGATTACGACTGCTACATGTCAAGCAATCTGGATGCGGCGAATCTTAACAGATTGAAGTACGAGCAAAAAGATCCAACTGTAATTTATTGCGATAATCAATCGACTATCGAATGGTGAAAAATCCAGTTCATCACAGCCGAACAAACACATCGAACTGCGACATCATTTTATTCGTGACAGATCGCTAACGGTCAGGCGAGTTGAGACACTTGCTCTACCGAAGAACAGATGGCCGATATTTTTACAAAGCCGCTACCATTGGAAAAATTCATATTTGCCGAGAGAAGATCGGTGTGAAGAACATTAGCATTATGGGGGAGTGTTAGAGATAATGCTAATTAGTTAGAATTAGATTATCTAAGATATTTGGTTGTTTAAATTTGATAAAGATAAATCTAATTAGTTAGGATATCTATTGGGAATAGGATTTTGTGTAATAATCTATAAATAGATAGGTCGGGCTATTATGATTGAAAATGAAGCCGGAGTCGCCTTAATTAATTAGTGAGGCCAAAAGAAAGACGTGTGGGCATGGAGTTATTTTTTCAATAAAGGCAAGTTTAGTTTGCTTCCACCAAAACGTACCAGATTCTTTATCTCTTCTCTTTTCCATTCTATTTTTGTGGTGATTTCTATATACCATAATAAGTATATAGAAAATATTTGGAGGCCCATCACCGTAACACATAGTAAAGATCGGCATAGCTAGGCAACCCGCCCGTCCAACAGTATTTGCAACTAGACACGGCAAGTGAGCTCGTGTGGGTCCAATGCCACCCATTGCGATCCTTGCTTCCCACAGAACCCACCACTTTATATACCTGCTTCCTCAAGCACCTACCGACTAGCCTCTTGCAACCACTCGCGTTGCGCACCATTTGTATGTCTTGATGGGTCATGTCGCTACGACGCAAGGTATTACTAGTGATCAATCACTTGCCTCTTTATTCTTTTCCTTATTTGATTTTTCATCTATAGTGCTAGCTCTTAATGATCTTTTCACTCAATATAAGGTATGCCGATCAGACATTCACAAAAGGTGACCTTGCTACTGAGCTTTTCACCTTTGCAACATCTAGGCGAGGATCGATTGAGACATTTGAGGGTCTGGTTTTGGTTGTTCACGAAAAAGTAGCACAGACATGTTCATGAATAGTTCTCGTCGAATTGCTGGGATACTAGCAATGAATCGGGGACCAAAATCATTTGCGACACAAGTGGCCTCTCGTGTGCTAGGTAGGCGTTTCTGATGGAATTTATATGGCATAAAATATTAAATCAATTTATACCAATATTCAGGATAATAAATAAAACTGTAAAATAACTTACAGAGCGCCATCGAAATGAATTCTTGATTAAACAGCGGAAGCAAGAAATTCGGTTGCAATACTAAACCGTACCGACCGAACTAGGTAATCTGGTTTCTCCTCCTTTCTCAGGCACTATTCCGTATGATGTGAATTTGATGAATAATCTTACCAGAATGCACATGAGTAGGTGGCAGGACCAATACCCCTTTATATAGATTCCAGATCGACTTCCCATCAAAGTCGGTTAGGATTCTATTTAATTTAAATGGATAGGAAAGGGATAAGATATACCATATCAAGTAATTCTATATCTTTTAGAATTGACCTTATCTATAGTAAATCCAAATTTAAATATAATTAATTAGGCCACATATATGGAATCCTAACAATCTCCCACTTGGCTTATATTAATTATATTTCATGAACGGATTTCTATATTCCAAACTTTATTGCGCATTATTGAAAACTTTATGGTCAAATACCTTAGAACTCACTTGATCCTTAACTCAAACTAAAAGACTACAATGATAGGAACTATGGCGGTCCACCTCTCTATATTGAAATTTTCCTTCCATAATTACAATATCATCCTCATCTCCTACCCAAGCACTTTATATGGCACAACTTTATGAATGAACTAAAACTATATGTCCATTCGTTAACAGACAAAACTTTATGTCTATTAAACGGTCCAATACAGCTGCTTCAAAATTGTAACTTTATTGAAAAAAGATAAAAATAATATCAGAATCTTATACATCAAAGGAACTCATTAGACCCATGCTACAAACATGATCTTTATATGACCCAGGTGCTAGCCCCTTGGTCATTGGGTCTGCAACCATACACTTGGTACTGATGTATTCAATTCTAACATAGCCTTCATTTATCTTCTCTCTCACCACAAGATACTTGGTGTCCAAGTGTTTACACCCCGTCGTAATCTTATTGTTATTGGCAAAGGAAACTGCAGCTGAACTATCACAGAAAATCTTTATTGGACGAGCAATGGAGTCCACAATCTTTAAGTCTGTGATAAAATTCCTAAGCCAAATAGCCTGTGATGTGGTCTCATAACATGCAATGTACTCTGTTCAATTTCTAATTGGTTCTTGGGACACTGAAAAGCATTAAGCTTATGCCCTTTCTGAACGGGAGCAACACTCGGTTTACAATTATGCATTTCAAAATTTTCCAAAACTTTCTTTATGTAGGCCTTTTGAGATAGACCGAGTAAACCTTTATGTCTATCTCTTTTAATTTCAAAATTTTGGAAAAGAAATTCTTTAGTGTCATGCAATAGTCCGAGATCATTACTGGCAAGCAAAATATCATCAACATAAAGGACTAAGAAAATTATTTACTCCCACTAACCTTCAGATATATACATTGATCAACAATGTTTTCTTTAAAACCAAAGGTTAAAACGGTTTGTTTAAACTTCAAGTACCATTGTCGGGAGGCCTGTTTTAGTCCATATATTGATTTCTTTAATTTGCATACCAAGTGCTCCTTTTCCTTTTGCGAGAATCCTTCAGGTTGACTCATATATACCTCTTCATGAAGATCTCCATTTAAAAAAGCAGTTTTTACATCCATCTGGTATAGCTCGAGATCGTAATGAGCAACCAGAGCCATAATCACACGGAAAGATTCCTTTCTCGATACCGGAGAGAAAGTCTCTTTATAATCAATGCCTTCTTTCTGAGTAAACCCTTTTGCCACAAGACGGGCCTTGTATTTCTCTATGTTACCTTTGGAGTCCCATTTGATTTTATAAACCCACTTGCATCCTACAGGTTTAACTCCTATAGGTAACTCAACAAGATCCCATACCTTATTGTGGTTCATGGATTCAATCTCATCTTTCATGGCATTATACCATTCTGTTGCATTACTGCTATTTATGGCTTCGGAAAAACTAAGAGGATCATCAAAGTTCTGACCATTCTCATAAAGATAGACAATATAATCGCTAAACATAGCCGGTCTTCTCTGTCTTGAGGATCTTCTTAAATCTATCTGATCATCCACTTGTAAATCTTGATGTGGATTATCAATGATAGGTTCACCTTCACTTTGTGGTTCCAAAATAACTTGTTGTTCTACTAGAACTGGAACCATCAAATTATTAGGAACAATAATGGGTATATTCTGTACAGAATCTAAATGCTCTTGAATTTCATCAAATTCAACGAATCGAGGTTCAGAGCTCCCACTAACTGTTTCATCCTCAATAAACCGTGTTGTTTTAGTTTCTGCAATCTTTATAGGAAGTGATGGACAGCAAAACTTATACCCTTTGGACCTTTCTGAATAACCAATAAAATATCCTGAAATGGTTCGAGGATCCAATTTCTTTATTTGTGGGTCATACAATTTGGCCTCAGCTTGACAACCCCATGTATGAAAATGTCTTAAACTGGGTTTCCTACCTGTCCAAAGCTCAAAAGGAGTCTTAGTGACAGCCTTAGTAGGGACCCGATTAAGAATATATATATGGCAGTTTTGAGCGCCTCACCCCACAATAATATCGGAAGGGTAGAATTACTGATCATACTCCTGAGCATATCAATTAATGTGCGATTCCTTCTTTCAGCTACACCATTCTGCTCAGGTGTGCCTGGCATGGTGTACTGTGGAACAATCCCGCACTGCTCTAGAAACTTAGCGAAAGGCCCAGGAACTTGGCCTTTATCTGTCTGTCTACCAAAATATTCACCACCCCTATCTGATCTGACCACTTTTATCTTTCTCTCGAGTTGATTCTCTACTTCAGCCTTATATGCCTTAAAGGCATCTAATGCTTCAGATTTCTCTTTAAGCAAGTAAAGATAGCCATATCGAGAGTAGTCATCAGTAAATGTGATAAAATATTTATGGCCAATAAACGTAAGAGGGAGAGGTCCGCATATATCCGTATGAATCAGCTCTAATATTCCATCACACCTTTTGGCACCTTTATAGGAGGTTTTGTTCTGCTTTCCCTTTATGCAGTCCACACACGTTCCGAAAACAGAGAAGTCAAGATCATCCAAAATTCCTTCTCTAATTAACCTTTGGATTCTCTGTTTCGATATGTGTCCCAACCTCCTATGCCATAACATGGATGACTTTTCATTATTAATGCCACGTTTTGATCCAACATTTCCGTGCATGGTAAGAAGGATTTCACTATACGAATGATCTAAAGATACTTTATATAGATTATTTTCCAAAACACCAGAGCCAACTATCTCAGATTTGTAGGATAACGAAAAAACTTTATTATCAAAATTGAAACTATATCCCAAACCAACAAGTTTCGAAATAGAAATTAAATTCTTTGAAAAATTTGGAACATAAAAAGTATCACTTAGATCCAAAACATAACCACCAGAAAGAACTAATCTAAATGTTCCTACAAATTTAACTTTAGTTGGATTTCCTTCAGCAGTATAGATAGTGGCTTCATCTTTATTGGGTTTCCTGCGGTTTAGAAATCCCTGCACGGAATTCGCCACATGGCATGTGGCACCAGAGTCAATCTACCAAGTATTAGATGGAACAGAAACTAAATGCAACTCATGCATCAAAACCAGAAACTTACCTTTCTTCTGGAGCCATTTCTGATACTTTAGACAATCTTTCTTTATATGACCCTTTTTCTTGCAAAAGAAGCACTTGGGAGTCCAATTACTTGATTGGCTTTGTGAACCAGACATGACTTCCAAGTTCTTCTTTTTCGAGCCATTCTTGCCTTTACCATTCTTAGTACTCTTTATTTGTCCCTTGTGAGAAATAAAGTCAACTGTATTTTGTTTTTCTTGTATCAATCTGCCTTCCTCTTGCACACACATAGTCAACAATTCATTGATTGACCATTTATCCTTATGTGTGTTATAAGAGATCTGAAATGGTCCATATTCAGATGGTAAGGAGTTCAAAATAAAGTGCACTAAGAATGAATCAGAGATGGTTACTTCAAGTGCAGTGAGCTGCGCTGCAATATCTCGCATTTCCATAATGTGCTCGCGAATCGAGCCATTTTCGGAGTACTTCATGGAAGACAGTTTATTCATTAGAGTACTTGCCAAAGCTTTACTGGAGCTTACAAACTGTTGCTCCACAGCATTTAAGAAATCGCGGGCTGTCTTACATTCAGGAATAGAGTTCCGAATGTTTTTACCGACACGCGCCTTCATCAGCATCAAACTAAGTTGATTAGAGCGCTCCCACTTTTCCAAAGATGCTGTTTGGATTGGCGTACTTTGATCTGTAAGAGGAAGAGGTTTTTCCTCTCTCAGAGCCAAATCGAGATCCATACACCCTAATGTAAGCATAATCTGTTCTTTCCACTCCGAGTAATTAGAACCATTAAGCATAGGAACAGAATCACCAATAGGAACAAATGATGAAGTCATAGCTGAAAAATAAAATGCATGTCTTTATTAATAAGAGACCACATCATAATATTTCACACCAAAATTAGAAAAATATAATTCATATGACATCACAACACCTCCTTTGGGAGCAGAATTATGAGCATAAATATTTTTCCTTCCTTTCTTTATGCATATACTTTATATGACATCATAACCCCTCCTTTGGGAGCAGAGTTACGAGCATAAATATGCAATTTCTTTATCAGAAATTAATTTAGACTTTCTGTAGATCGTGATAATTTCAAGTTTCCCATATGAAGAAATTGTCAGCTTTGGCCAGGCAAATTTCTCCAAACGAGTTACAAGAAAATTACCATCCTACACCACCCATATACCTTTATGTCTAGAATCATACTAAACAAAAATAATAGGGTGCAATTTTTACGTACACTTCTTTAAAGCGATTAATTCACTATTTCTTCAGAACGAGGCCGCTTTGGCTTGCACCCGAACAGTTGAAACAATAAATTAATTTGACTTAGTGTCGTATAATTAACATGAAAATTATCCAAAAGAACGCTACTTTAAAGTAAATTAATTTATTATTCTTTAGTTAGGGTCGCTTTGGCTTGCACCTAATTAATCGAAATAATAAATTAATTTAACTTAGCGTCTAGATTTAAATAATCTTACAACAATTATGATTATTTAATTTTCATGTTATGTCTGATCAAAATAACACTTTATGATATACATAAGTATGGATGCAATAATTTAAAATATAACATTGCAATCATAAAAATTTATGTATATCCTTATATCACCATAAATATCGGATAAATGAATTTATGATAAATTAATATTGTATGCAAAATTTAAAACCTTATGTGAACGGATTCTTTATGTTCACAATACTTTATTAACTCATGAATCGAAATAAGATGAATTAATAAACATAATAATTAAAAGTAATCTTCTATTAATTCGAAAAAAATAAATAAGTTTTAATAACAGATTAAAGTCCAATAAAAGAAGGATAGCCACAATCGTAAGAATTATATTGCCTCGGATCCAAAAAAGGCACAAACCAGAAATTATTTTTCTTCAATTAATTGGATTTCATCCAAAACAACCCATAGAGTCCCAAAATTACGACAAACTAAAATGATACAGTGGTGTCGTACTGTAAGGTCACACATAAACAAAACCGAGTGGCCTTATAACGTCTTTTCAAAATTGGGAAACTAAGAAATAACGATATCCAAATTAAAAAAAAGAAAAATAAAGCACATCAACAACAATAAGATGGCCTTTAACAAATCATACGACGTGGCAATATTTCAAGAAAATCTTGACTATATATAATTAGATTCAAAGTCTAAAATCCGTTTTAAAAAAAAAAACTCATCATTATTCAATTCAATTTAATAAAGCATACAATATTAAATTTATCTAACTGGCTCTGATACCAATTGATGGAATTTATATGGCATAAAATATTAAATCAATTTATACCAATATTCAGGATCATAAATAAAACTGTAAAATAACTTACAGAGCGCCATCGAAATGAATTCTTGATTAAACAGCGGAAGCAAGAAATTCGGTTGCAATACTAAACCGTACCGACCGAACTAGGTAATCTGGTTTCTCCTCCTTTCTCAGGCACTCTTCCGTATGATGTGAATTTGATGAATAATCTTACCAGAATGCACATGAGTAGGTGGCAGGACCAGTACCCCTTTATATAGATTCCAGATCGACTTCCCATCAAAGTCGGTTAGGATTCTATTTAATTTAAATGGATAGGAAAGGGATAAGATATACCATATCAAGTAATTCTATATCTTTTAAAATTGACCTTATCTATAGTAAATCCAAATTTAAATATAATTAATTAGGCCACATATATGGAAATCCTAACAGTTTCTCCTATTGTCTTGTTCCTGACAGCCACCATGGCATTAGCTACCTTCGATTTGGTGATGAAGTTGCTGAAGCTCCCAACCAACAGAAGACTCCATTTTTGACAGCCAACACATCAAAACAATATTATTACTACTTGGGTTTAGAAGATATAAGTTTCAACCATCAAAAATTGAACCTACCACCGGGTACCTTCAAGATAAATCCAGATATGACTGGTGGCTGTGCATTAGACTCGGGTACAGATGCCACTCTCTTGGTCGACCATGCTTTCCAATCTGTCGAGTCAGCATTATCGAGCTATTTTGCTAGTTACAATGTGACGCCGATTGATGGACATAGATATGATTTCGAGCTTTGTTATAAGACACCGTCGGGATTCAAGGCATACCCGACAATGACCTTCCATTTCCAAGGGGCTGATCTTCATTTGGAGCCAATGAACTTGTTTGAATTTGTACATCATACACATCACATTTGCGCTGCTTTCATAAGCGCACACAAGACTCTATTAGGGTCTAGATTGCAACAAAATACTAGATTTGTCTATGATCTTGCGAGACAAGAACTTAGATTTGCTCGAGAGAATTGCACTGGAGCATGAAAGAATATTGTCATGTAATATTATAATTGCTAAAATGTGCGACAACAAAAGTTTGTGCTAAATATAAAATAAATAAGAATATTATTTTAATTGGTGTCCTCTCAATCTGGAAGCTCCAATGTAATACTCATTAAATTTAAATTTCAAATTGATTTTCTAAAATTTATTTAATTCAAAAATTTGAAATACGGGGGTATTCGCAAAGATACGGCTAATGTGACCTAACGAGGTCCAATCGCGACAAAATGAAATCGTGACTTGAACGTTCTTGTCGAGCTGATCGACGTAGTGACGTCCGTTTTCACATTCGGCAGGCCAAAACCCTCGAAAAATGCATAAATTGCTATTTTGATAGTGTATATTTGCAAAAAGGCATATAGTTTATGCATCATTTTGCATGAAATCGCATAGCAAATTACATCTACAGTGAGGGACACATACTGAAATTCTCAATATATGTGGACTAAATTGCAAAGTTACTCACCTTTATATAAGCAACTCTAGGGTTTCCTCTTGGAAACCCTAGCCGCAACACCTTCTCTGCCCAAACTGCACTAGACACTTTCCTCCCTCGTCCCTGTGTCTTCCTCTAGCCCTACCACTGTCGGCCGCCACCTGCCTCGCCAAAAAAGCTGAAGGAAGTTACTTTTCTTCCTTGATCTCGAGTGTGGAAAGAAAAGAGACCATCAAACCTTATCACTTTGCTCCCAAACTCTCTGGTGGTTTTCTTCCTTATCTGAGAGTAATCCCCGAGGAGCCCAACCAACTGCCTCTCCCGCACGACGCTAGCGAAGAAGGATCTTCTCTTCTTCTTTCTTCTCGGATTCAAGGTGAGCCCCCTCCCCTTTACTTGGGTTTTCTTGCCTTGAAAGGCTTCCCATCGCCTTCCTCACCTTCTGTGGGTCCCCCTGGTGCAGGCCCGTCACCTGAGTCATCATGGTTAACCGGAGAGAGTAAGATCCTCGCCGGAACCCTAAGTTGGCCGGAGTTTGACAATGACGC
The DNA here is from genome assembly GCA_029204045.2 of Tillandsia leiboldiana. NCBI lineage: Eukaryota > Viridiplantae > Streptophyta > Magnoliopsida > Poales > Bromeliaceae > Tillandsia > Tillandsia leiboldiana. The sequence goes on from JAQNDB010003762.1 coordinate 13,091, forward strand.
ATCCAAAGCTTATGCGGGGATCTAAGGCATTCATGCCTTCTGCTGGATCCCAGAAGTCATCCTAAAAAATTACAGGCCCTCTTATTCGGTCTGGAAATCGAAAAAGGGAACCCTAGTTCTGGTTTCTTGATCTTGGCCGAGCTTCGCCGTCCGCCACCGCCGTTGCTTTCCGTCGCCGGCCAACTACCTGGCTAGCTTCCCCTTGCATAGAGCAAACTCCAGTGCCCTTACATAAACCCCTAGGCCCCAAAATCATTCTCTCCTCCATCCTTGCTTCTTGGTTGGTTGCAAGAGCAAATTCCAGCCAACCGATCCTTGCTTCTTGGTTGGTTGCAAGAGCAAATTCCAGCCAACCACCGCCACTTGACACCGGCGCCGAACTCGATTACACCCCTGGCACTCCTCTGGACTTGAGGATACTACTGCTTGCCCTTGCTTGCACCTTGAACCCGAGTTCTTGCAAGCTCGGCCAAATCGAGCCCTAGTTTATAAGTTGTTGGCCGAGGTTGCTCAGGTGACCATTCCGACAACTCCACAACCATACTGAGGTGAGCCCTCAACTCCATGGACCTCTCTGAGCATGATGCTCACTTCAAGTAGCAAGGTTATTGGTTGGTTGTGCATAGTTGACAACTTGAGCTTTTAATGATTATTGTAAGTTAACCCCAAGTCCTTCTCGAATTTTGAGCAACCCTCGGACAGCGAGCACGGGTCTAAGCTTGTCAAGGCCCATCTGCTGACTGAAACCTCTAGATCAATCCGAAAGTCTTCAGATTAAGGTAACAAGCCTAAACACACTAAATATAGTATTGTTATGTAATTTTACGGAGTTGTAGAGGTCTAGTTGCAATTGTAGCCACTTAGGCTGCCTCGGGCATCGTGTATGTGATCTTTGAACTTTTGTTAGAGGTCCGGAGGCTTTCGTTAAACGAAATTTGGTTTACGAGTCATAAATCGGCAAAATCCTGGTTTATCATTGTTTCTACACAAAACGTGAGATCCGAGCATATTAGATCATCATTCATGGTCGCGGTTGGCTGATATATTAGTAGACTTGGTGGGCAAACCAGACGTTCAGGGGTTTGTCACGATTTTGTTTGTTTGGCGATTTCGTGACAAAACAAACAAACTCAAAAAGTAAAGAAAAAGAATTTTGTTGCAATCACCAAACAACAAAATCTACGCATGAACGATCCGATAAAATGAAATACAAAAAGTGTACTTCTAGAACAAACGCTAGACTTAGACACAATTATGAGTCTTGAAGTCTTGTACTCACTGCAAAAAAAAATTCTTGACAACAATTTCATTAGAATGATCACAAGAATTTTAGTTAAGCATTTAAGTAAACTGAGAGCAATTGACATTCAAGTTCTAAAGTTACGAGAGGTAGAGAGTTAGTTATATTACAGTTATCCAAAATATAAATGTTCTCTTATCTCAAAATGTTCTCTCATCTCACCAACTAAAACCATGCACTCCATCTGTGGTGACCCGAATGTCACGCCCCGGGGTCGAAACTGCGACCCGGCTCGCCAACAGATCCGCCACCTATGCCAAACCCGCATAGGTGAAGCGTCCTACCTGCAAGAAAAGTACTACAGCTAAACAGATATCAGAGCTATAAATAAAAATCTGTTGTATAACTAAATCAATCACTGTACAACTGGAAATAACACAACAATGTCCGTCTCCCAAAAATGATAATCATGCAGAATCCTCATATACAAACTCAGAACTCAACCGGGAGGTATCTCCAATAAATACATCAGTGTACAGGCTCTCAATACATAACAATCCTCACTACACAGTCTCTCAAAGGAGGAAAATAAAATAACTAATCTACTGAAGCTCTCCTCTGAAGGGGTACCGCTACACTCCAACGACGGGTAGGGAACTAGCTCGCGACTCCCTCGCCTCGGTCAGAAGGATCAGCAACAGGAACAACAGGAACTGGAGTAGAAGTTCCTGTGGGAAAAGACACCACGACGGGTGTGAGAACTACGTCCCAAGTAGTTCTCAGTGGGTGCCGCCAACAAGCCCGACGGTCTGCCCACTAAGTCCACTAGAGGCATAAAGTAACAAAAGCAGTGCTGTAAGGAAAGCTGGGAAAAGTAAACTCTACAGCTACTATGCCTCTATCTAGATGCTCAAAGAGTGGGACAGAAAGAACATGATGCCACAACTAACTCTCATCTCTGATCACTCAATCTGAACTGACTGCCTCCTCGGGTCCAGTCAAGCCTGCGCCAACCTACTGCCGTTACGTCCCTGAGGAGCGGACTTACGTAGGATCTACTGCCGTTACGTCCCGGAGGAGCGGACTTACGTAGGATCTACTGCCGTTACGTCCCGGAGGAGCGGACTTACGTAGGACGTCCATGACTGCCAACACCAGCACAGCCAGAGGGACAAATGCAACGACAAGTCACGATAGAAAAGCTCAATCTCACGCCGGTATAACAACCCGGTCTCGCCTACTCCGGAGTGGCACTCGAGGGGAGCGACCCGCTCGAGTAAAAAGTAACCCATCTCAAGTATCTCTGTAAAGTATCTCTGTCAAGCTCAAATGTGGCTCATGCAGGCTATGATCCACGATCAAACAGATCGGTAACTCCAAGCTCAAAGCACAACTCAGTCGGAAAAAGAACCTCGACTCGAACAGGAATAGCCCAACACACTCTCACAGCTATGTCGGAGAACCCTCAACGACTCAATCTGATAAATGCACGACCATGGCTGAGTCGGGAAACCTCCACGACTCGATCTGCCAGAACCCCAAGATCCTCAAGGCTAAGTGGGAGAACCACCTCCACCACTAAATCAGAGAAACAACCTCTAGATCACACTCTGCCAACTCATGGCACCAAGTCGCATCCACTGCGAGAAACTGTCTCAACAGGCCAAACAGGCCAAACGTCGCATCTACTGTGAACAACTGCCTCAACAGGCCGACATCGCATCCACTGCGAACAGCTGACTCAACAGGCCAAACAGGCCGAACATCTCAACCACTGACCCAATGAAGGGTCCGGGAACACCGAAAGACTAGAACCTACAACCCAAATCAAACAAGAACAGGCTCTAGGCATAGCCTCTCGTTGTTCTCGTCCCAAGAAAAGGCAAACCTTAGAACCCAGACCACTCGAATCATCTCGGTAGTTAATTTATAGGAAAAACTGTGACATTTCTTACTGAAGCCATCTGATCTGTAAGAAATCCATATTTAATGATTTTTAGTTCTGCTTAGGAAAACAGTTGAAACCAAGTTTTATATCTAAGCCTCGAAGGGCTAATGCCTTCGTCCAATCAAACAGGAACAGACTCAGGCGACCCTACGATGCTTGGAAGAAAATATTTGGTTGACAAAAATCATATGTGTGTCCAAAAAGGTTCTGGGTTTAAGGTTCTGCTAACACTGATCTACCGCTGCCACTAGCACAGCGACGACAGATAAAACAAGAAAAATAAAACATCTCGGGACCGCCGTCTACCCAAACGGCTCCCGCTACAGATGAACAACCAACTACATCTACCAGACGCCACTCTGCTCCCAAGCACGAGTGTAACATGCATCCCACACTAAAAGATAACTCCTGACCACTCGGCCCACTACCCGGGCGAGGAAGAACACTATGTCCAGGAAAGATAGAAGTGTGGATGTCTAAAGCAGAAATAACCCTAGCCCAAGTGAGGGTTTTCTACCAGTCTGGTTACACATGCAATCATATGACAGGGGTGCTAGGTCAAATTCCAAGATAACAATAATCAACAGCTTGTAGGGAAGGACAATAATTACATGATGATCTATCAACATCAGGAACATCAATTCCTATAATCTAGCATTCTATATAAAACACATCTATAACATGCAAGTCCCTACACAGATAGAATTAATGCACAGTCCATAGGTCGTGAAGACAAGGCCACCCACCTGAAAATGCTGACTGTCCGGAGTTCCACAGCTGAAAATACCCAGAATCCCAAATCTCCAACTCCAACGGGTCCAGCAATACCCGCAAACTCTCCTGGGTACAACATACAGTCCAAAGTTACACTTAAACCCCAAAAATTACCCAAATCAAACACACTCTGAAATTCAGCCTCAAAGATGTCCATTTTTCACCTGCAGATAAGGCTCCAAAAATTCTGAAATAAATATCACAGCGATCGTCTCGTCGAGACCTTCGAAACGGGTACCTGCACGTTCAATTCCGAGCCCCGTAGGCCGAGTTACAAATTCCACAGTACAGGTGCGCAAACACTCACAACCACACAACTGTAACACTCTGCACAGTAAAAGGGGAAACAGTATACCTTCGGGCAAGCCTCAGAAAAATCCCAAAAAAATACGATGATAATCCTCGCGACGAGTAGATCCAAAAAGTGTATAGGCTCGTCTCGATCTGATGCTCGAGTGCGGAGATAAAATTCCGGCAAGCCTCCGCTGTCCAGAATTCCACCAGCAAAATAGTGGCTCAGAAATGCCTCGTAAACCGTGCCAAGAACTCAGAATCAATCAAGGTGATCAACACGGAAATCGAAGACGTACCTCTCGTGATTCCAAAGCCGCAGAAATCGTCCAAAAATACTGACGGAGTAGCTCTGTGGACCTCTCAGATCGAACTGCGACGATAACGGGCCTCCGATGAAAGATCGCCACACTGCGCTCCGATGCCGAAGTCGTCGACGCCGCGGCTTCCAAAAAATCCGGGCCTCTGCCAGAAGATGCGCAGCACAAAGTTCTACAACTTTCCTAAAGGGGCCATGGGCAGGGAAGCTCGGGAAAGGGGGCAAAAAGCCTCAGCCAACTGCCTATTTAAAGGCCCAGCCCAAAAAATCCAGATTTTGGACTTTTGGCCCAAAGTTCGGGCGCCCGGGGTATTCGGGCTGCTACAGTAACGGGCCCGGCCCTTACTGTGCGCGCCCGAATCCCTCACGGGCCGCCACGTGGCCCAGACGCGCTCCCCGCGCCCGGCGCACGTGCGCCCGCGAAACCGCGCGACGCCACGTGTCCCGACACGTGGACGTGCGCGGCTGCGCCCGACCAACCACGGGGCGCCACGTGGCGCCCCCACGTCGCCCCCGACCGCGCCCACGGCCGCGCCCACGTGCGCGACCGCGCCTCCCGCTGCCGCACGTCGGGCACGCGCCCTGAGGCACCAGCCTCCCGCCGCGTGGACCGCGCGCACCAGAACCCGCCAACCAAAGTCCGCCACGCGTCCGCACCCGGTCCACCGTGCACCCGCGCCACTGCGTGGACCGCGCGTGCTGCGCCGGCCAACCGGAGCTCGCCACGTGGCCCGCGCCCGGTGCACGACTCCCGCGGTGGACCGACCGGCCTCTCCTCGGCCCGCCGCCGCGCTCCGCCGTCCGCCGCCGCCGCCGGCGCAACTCCGGCCGCCGGAACAGTACTCAAGACCTCGAAATCCGTGCCGGGTCATCCGAGCTCCGAAAAATACAAGTAAATAGTCCATTTTGAGCGTTTTCGCGCGCTGAATCCAAATCCGCTATCCGATTTGCCAAATTCCACTTCTAAAATTTCTCAAAAATTCCAGGGAAAGCAAACTTGATCCGTTTTTCATGCCGAGTCCAAATCTTGGGTCCAATATGCGCGCAAACACCTCTAACACCCAACATGGGTCTCCGGAAGCCGCAGATCCAACAGTAATCCAAACGTGGGAATTCCGGGTCCTCACATCCTCCCCCACTAAAAGAAAGTTTCGTCCTCGAAACAAACACGGCTCATAAGGGAGTTCGAAGCCAAGGGTAAGCATCCAACCACACAGTCTCCAACTCCCCAGTCGCTACTCACTCCCCGTGATTACTCCTCAACAAAATAATAATCAGTACGGCATGGCCCGGTTGCGTAATTCTCTCATCTCACGAGCCAGAATTCGCAACGGGCGTCCCTCGTACCACAAGTACTAGCAGATCTCACAGGAAACGAGTCCATCACGGGCGAGGAATCCACAAGCCTAACACTCCTGAGCTGAGACGTGGAAAGACCAACACGCACGCCAACAAAAGGCTGGGGGACAAGAGAGGACAACCAATGTAGCACGCACCAACACCGCTCCCTGGTGCCAGCTCAACCAGGCGATCCGAGACATACCCATACGGTCATCCAAAGAAGAGAAGCCCTAATCGGCTAGGGTCCTCGCTCAATCACTCTAGGATCCTGACCATCCGCAGGGACTGCTTCACCGCAGTGTACCGTCAAAAGGGACCCTCAGGGACACAACCACGAGCCCTGTTCCTCAACAATAGTCTACTGTAACTCCAAAGCCACTATGGGAGGCATCACTGTGACACGCAAATCCATCTCCCATCACTGGCGATGCTAAAATCGGCGCTAGTACCAGTCTCATCATCCATTCGCCATACTCTCCTGGCACTGCCAAATCCAAAAAGCTCCTCACCTCAACAATAAATGTTGATCTCAGCCAAACTCAAATAGCATCCACATTGGCCGGAATTCCACCGCCGCTCCTACGGCTAACACATGGTGACCCAAGAAGGTAAGCTTCTAAAGCTAAAACTTGTATCTCAATAACCTGGCATACAGCTTCACCCACACAGCATGGTAACGCATCCACCAGTGCCCCTCACGCTCCAAGTCGCTTTGGGAGTAGATCATAATACCCCTGGAGGATCTTGTTACCAATACAATCAAGTACAGCTGGAGCACCATTCCTCAAACCAAAAGAGTGGCAGGGCGTTAATCAATCCAATTGGCCTCACTAAGAGCTCAAGATACCCTACCGTGTCCTGAACGCCCTCTAGGCAAGGTCTTCGGCTGTCCGACTCCAAGTAGGTACCCGCACCATACAATAACTGCCGGAGTATGACTCCAACAAAAGGTCCAGAATAATACTCGGACCTGTCTACACACGAACCATAAAAGGGCCCTCACAGTCGTGTATCAACGATGTGGCATCACCACCGTATAATCAACGGCGTGGCACTAGGTCAAACAGACCCCCTCGATCCATCAGATCCTGCAACTGCGCCATCAGCTCTCACAGCTCTACTGGCAATATCCAATGAGGTGCTGTCCGAGGGTGGCGCGGTTTCCCCCGAACCACGCCAACCCAATCTCTATCTCCTAACCGGCGGCATATCAACAGCTCAGGTGAAATCACACCCGGAATCTCGTGGCAACAGAGATATCTTTGGGTCCCGGTGCCGCCGTAGCACCTCTCACACTGTCGCTATAACCAGTGTGCTCTAACGACCTCAACAACCAAATCTCCTCTCGTCTGCCTCGCAGAAGGTCAAAGTCCTCACCTTCCGCAGTCTAACAAATCCACGCTACCGCTGCGCCACTCCGATATAGAGGTTGATGCTGCCATCGGGGTCCACCCGATCTCTGGCATCACGGGAACCCGTTATCCAGGAAAAATAAACTCAAAAATATCTCTGCCGGCCGATCTGTCCTCCATCACCCGCGCCAAGCGCCAATATCCAGACTCGCCTCTGGCGGCAGATCCCTATCCCAGGAACTGCAGCGCCATGCTCCATACACAATGCCTACCCATCGAAGCGCCAATAATCCGTAATGGAGGGACCAACTAAACTGAAAGGTATCCTGGTGCAAACCATTCCCCGTCAAACATATCCTATGCGCCTCGTCCCTCGAAACCTGGAGCGTGCAGTTCAACAACTGTAAAAACTCCAAAGCCCATGAAGGCTCTCAGATAGTCTCTCAATCACCACCAACCCCAATTTTGCCTACAAGGCTCCAACTCAAAACCTGTGAATCGGGAGGGTTCGACTGCTGGGACTGGCTCCACGGCCAATGACGTCCCGAAGCTCAGCTACTATCCACTAATCCACCCTGCCTCGGTGCCGTCGGCACAAGCATCGTCGCACGGAGGGGGCTGCTCGCTCCATCGGCTGCCACTGTACAACTGAAGATACCACTGCCAAAGGAAGAAGGTACTGGATGGCACTCAGCGGTACTGCAATTAACTACGCTCTCTGCTCCACAAGCGCATCGAACGTTCCATGGCCTCCTCCTGGCATCGGACAGCCTCCGACATCTGTGCCATCTGGATCCATAACTCCAGGGTCTCGCTCTGCTCATGATAGCTCTGTCTCCCGCTGCTCGGGTTACTCACCAGATGCGGGATGTGCCCTCTTCGCTACACGACGTCTCAGGGGCATCGTAGACCACTGCACAATAACAAACATCAGGACACAACAACCATACGACCCAATCCAGCGAAAGTCTAAGACATGTTATCAATTCCACAGCATTATGTCGTCTGCAGCCAACATAATCGCTTAGGAGCACAAACATGCCAATCACTCATCCCGTCTCATGGGAGAGGTACAAAACTCGATCAGGACTCTCGCTAAAAGTCACGACTCTCACGTAGTCATCCTAATGTCCAACCACAAGCCTAGGGTTTCTAAGTCCTCAATGACCTACAACCTAGGCTCTGATACCACTCTAATCGGTCACGCCCCGGGGTCGAAACTGCGACCCGGCTCGCCAACAGATCCGCCACCTATGCCAAACCCGCATAGGTGAAGCGTCCTACCTGCAAGAAAAGTACTACAGCTAAACAGATATCAGAGCGATAAATAAAAATCTGTTGTATAACTAAATCAATCACTGTACAACTGGAAATAACACAACAATGTCCGTCTCCCAAAAATGATAATCATGCAGAATCCTCATATACAAACTCAGAACTCAACCGGAGGTATCTCCAATAAATACATCAGTGTACAGGCTCTCAATACATAACAATCCTCACTACACAGTCTCTCAAAGGAGGAAAATAAAATAACTAATCTACTGAAGCTCTCCTCTGAAGGGGTAACCGCTACAGCTCCAACGACGGGTAGGGAACTAGCTCGCGACTCCCTCGCCTCGTCAGAAGGATCAGCACAGGAACAACAGGAACTGGAGTAGAAGTTCCTGTGGGAAAAGACACCACGACGGGTGTGAGAACTACGTCCCAAGTAGTTCTCAGTGGGTGCCGCCAACAAGCCCGACGGTCTGCCCACTAAGTCCACTAGAGGCATAAAGTAACAAAAGCAGTGCTGTAAGGAAAGCTGGGAAAAGTAAACTCTACAGCTACTATGCCTCTATCTAGATGCTCAAAGAGTGGGACAGAAAGAACATGATGCCACAACTAACTCTCATCTCTGATCACTCAATCTGAACTGACTGCCTCCTCGGGTCCAGTCAAGCCTGCGCCAACCTACTGCCGTTACGTCCCTGAGGAGCGGACTTACGTAGGATCTACTGCCGTTACGTCCCGGAGGAGCGGACTTACGTAGGATCTACTGCCGTTACGTCCCGGAGGAGCGGACTTACGTAGGACGTCCATGACTGCCAACACCAGCACAGCCAGAGGGACAAATGCAACGACAAGTCACGATAGAAAAGCTCAATCTCACGCCGGTATAAACACCCGGTCTCGCCTACTCCGGAGTGGCACTCGAGGGGAGCGACCCGCTCGAGTAAAAAGTAACCCATCTCAAGTATCTCTGTAAAGTATCTCTGTCAAGCTCAAATGTGGCTCATGCAGGCTATGATCCACGATCAAACAGATCGGTAACTCCAAGCTCAAAGCACAACTCAGTCGGAAAAAGAACCTCGACTCGAACAGGAATAGCCCAACACACTCTCACAGCTATGTCGGAGAACCCTCAACGACTCAATCTGATAAATGCACGACCATGGCTGAGTCGGGAAACCTCCACGACTCGATCTGCCAGAACCCCAAGATCCTCAAGGCTAAGTGGGAGAACCACCTCCACCACCTAAATCAGAGAAACAACCTCTAGATCACACTCTGCCAACTCATGGCACCAAGTCGCATCCACTGCGAGAAACTGTCTCAACAGGCCAAACAGGCCAAACGTCGCATCTACTGCGAACAACTGCCTCAACAGGCCGACATCGCATCCACTGCGAACAGCTGACTCAACAGGCCAAACAGGCCGAACATCTCAACCACTGACCCAATGAAGGGTCCGGGAACACCGAAAGACTAGAACCTACAACCCAAATCAAACAAGAACAGGCTCTAGGCATAGCCTCTCGTTGTTCTCGTCCCAAGAAAAGGCAAACCTTAGAACCCAGACCACTCGAATCATCTCGGTGGTTAATTTATAGGAAAAACTGTGACATTTCTTACTGAAGCCATCTGATCTGTAAGAAATCCATATTTAATGATTTTTAGTTCTGCTTAGGAAAACAGTTGAAACCAAGTTTATATCTAAACCTCGAAGGGCTAATGCCTTCGTCCAATCAAACAGGAACAGACTCAGGCGACCCTACGATGCTTGGAAGAAAATATTTGGTTGACAAAAATCATATGTGTGTCCAAAAAGGTTCTGGGTTTAAGGTTCTGCTAACACTGATCTACCGCTGCCACTAGCACAGCGACGACAGATAAAACAAGAAAAATAAAACATCTCGGGGACCGCCGTCTACCCAAACGGCTCCCGCTACAGATGAACAACCAACTACATCTACCAGACGCCACTCTGCTCCCAAGCACGAGTGTAACATGCATCCCACACTAAAAGATAACTACTGACCACTCGGCCCACTACCCGGGCGAGGAAGAACACTATGTCCAGGAAAGATAGAAGTGTGGATGTCTAAAGCAGAAATAACCCTAGCCCAAGTGAGGGTTTTCTACCAGTCTGGTTACACATGCAATCATATGACAGGGGTGCTAGGTCAAATTCCAAGATAACAATAATCAACAGCTTGTAGGGAAGGACAATAATTACATGATGATCTATCAACATCAGGAACATCAATTCCTATAATCTAGCATGCTATATAAAACACATCTATAACATGCAAGTCCCTACACAGATAGAATTAATGCACAGTCCATAGGTCGTGAAGACAAGGCCACCCACCTGAAAATGCTGACTGTCCGGAGTTCCACAGCTAAAAATACCCGAATCCCCAATCTCCAACTCCAACGGGTCCAGCAATACCCGCAAACTCTCCTGGGTACAACATACAGTCCAAAGTTACACTTAAACCCCAAAAATTACCCAAATCAAACACACTCTGAAATTCAGCCTCAAAGATGTCCATTTTTCACCTGCAGATAAGGCTCCAAAAATTCTGAAATAAATATCACAGCGATCGTCTCGTCGAGACCTTCGAAACGGGTACCTGCACGTTCAATTCCGAGCCCCGTAGGCCGAGTTACAAATTCCACAGTACAGGTGCGCAAACACTCACAACCACACAACTGTAAAACTCTGCACAGTAAAAGGGGAAACAGTATACCTTCGGGCAAGCCTCAGAAAAATCCCAAAAAAATACGATGATAATCCTCGCGACGAGTAGATCCAAAAAGTGTATAGGCTCGTCTCGATCTGATGCTCGAGTGCGGAGATAAAATTCCGGCAAGCCTCCGCTGTCCAGAATTCCACCAGCAAAACAGTGGCTCAGAAATGCCTCGTAAACCGTGCCAAGAACTCAGAATCAATCAAGGTGATCAACACGGAAATCGAAGGCGTACCTCTCGTGATTCCAACGCCGCAGAAATCGTCCAAAAATACTGACGGAGTAGCTCTGTGGACCTCTCAGATCGAACTGCGACGATAACGGGCCTCCGATGAAAGATCGCCACACTGCGCTCCGATGCCGAAGTCGTCGACGCCGCGGCTTCCAAAAAATCCGGGCCTCTGCCAGAAGATGCGCAGCACAAAGTTCTACAACTTTCCTAAAGGGGCCATGGGCAGGGGAGCTCGGGAAAGGGGGCAAAAAGCCTCAGCCAACTGCCTATTTATAGGCCCAGCCCGAAAAATCCAGATTTTGGACTTTTGGCCCAAAGTTCGGGCGCCCGGGGTATTCGGGCTGCTACAGTAACGGGCCCGGCCCTTTACTGTGCGCGCCCGAATCCCTCACGGGCCGCCACGTGGCCCAGACGCGCTCCCCGCGCCCGGCGCACGTGCGCCCGCGAACCGCGCGACGCCACGTGTCCCGACACGTGGACGTGCGCGGCTGCGCCCGACCAACCACGGGGCGCCACGTGGCGCCCCCACGTCGCCCCCGACCGCGCCCACGCCGCGCCCACGTGCGCGACCGCGCCTCCTGCTGCCGCACGTCGGGCACGCGCCCCGAGGCACCAGCCTCCCGCCGCGTGGACCGCGCGCACCAGAACCCGCCAACTAAAGTCGGCCACGCGTCCGCACCCGGTCCACCGTGCACCCGCGCCACTGCGTGGACCGCGCGTGCTGCGCCGGCCAACCTGAGCTCGCCACGTGGCCCGCGCCCGGTGCACGACTCCCGCGGTGGACCGACCGGCCTCTCCTCGGCCCGCCGCCGCGCTCTCGCCGTCCGCCGCCGCCGCCGGCGCAACTCCGGCCGCCGGAACAGTACTCAAGACCTCGAAATCCGTGCCGGGTCATCCGAGCTCCGAAAAATACAAGTAAATAGTCCATTTTGAGCGTTTTCCCGCGCTGAATCCAAATCCGCTGTCCGATTTGCCAAATTCCACTTCTAAAATTTCTCAAAAATTCCCGGGAAAGCAAACTTGATCCGTTTTTCATGCCGAGTCCAAATCTTGGGTCCAATATGCGCGCAAACACCTCTAACACCCAACATGGGTCTCCAAAGCCGGAATCCAACAGTGTCCTCACGTGGGAATTCCGGGTCCTCACACCGATCCCTGTGATACTTGACTACTGGTGGGCACGTAGACACTTATTTTTGTGTGTCGAGTGCGTTTGCGCGCCAAACGGACGCGAGAAACGGGCTCAAGATAAATTTAATTTTGGATTTTTGGGGAAATCGGGCGCCCAGAACACGACCCGGGCGCCCGAAAATTTGGTGCAGTGCACCGCGACCACGGGTAAGCTGCAGGGACACCACCGGGCCGTGGGTGGTCAGCGCTGGGACACGCGTCGGGCGCGGATGGCGGAGCAGGCGGGTGCGGCAGGCGGGCGGCGCAGATTCCCCTACGCTGGACGCATGGCGCGTCGTGATTTGCCAGCGGCCACCTACCCCGCAGCGACACGTGGCGGCGTCTTAGTGGTCGATCGGGGGATTCAGGCACACATTTGAACGCCACGTGTCGGGCGCTTGTGTACCTTATTTCGGGTGCCCGAAATCCCTCCCTAGATTAGGCATTTTTGAGATTTCCTTTCTCCTCCCCACTTCTGGCTTTTTTTGGTGAAGTCTTGGAGAGCTTTTGCATGAAGATCATCACCCTTTTCCAAGGCTCATCACCCAAGGAGCTCACTCCTAGGCTCACAGGATGGTTTATAGCATTCAACTCATCATCTTCCCATGTTGAGTCATATTGATGAGATACCTATCATCGACTTTCTGTTTGTCCCCGTACCCGAGGGCGAAGGCGAGGGTTTGGGCGACTCTGGAGGTTCAAGGACGTAGCTCACAATTTTTCTTTTGGTTCAATTTTTGTCAACTTATTTTTGGGGTTACTCAACCTCGTTTATATCTAAGAAATGATGAGTTTGTATTTATCAATTGCTTGTTTGTGCATGGATTTTAGAGTTTCAAGTGTTATTTGTCAAGTTTGAACTTGTTGTACAAATTTGAGATGTTTTAAGGTGATCTTAAGTACTGGTGTAGGTGCAGGTAAAGGCGCTGAGCCAGTCAGCGCCTTTAGTGTTCTGCACTAAAGGCGCTGATCCGCTCAGCGCCTTTAGTTTTTACACTAAAGAACAGCTGACTGGCTCAGCGCCTCTAAACAGGGAAGCCAATTTCCGCTTGCAACTGCGGACTTAGTCATTTTCGCGGCGAAAAAGCCACCAAGTCCTCGCGCCTTATGTGTATGCTGAAGGCGCTGAATGAAACAGCCCCTTCAGCGTACACCATGAAGGCGCGGATTGGTTCAGTGCCTTCACAAGAAATCCTATTAAGGCGCTGAACCCTTCAGCGCCTTAAACGCATGGCATAAGGCCTGAGGGGTTTTCAGCGCCTTCATAGGATTATTGTGAAGGCGCTGACTGCTTCAGCGCCTTCACGATGTCTGCCTACGTGCGCCGAGGTGGCAAAAGTAGGGTTAGTTTTGCAAATTTTTTTTTGCAGGGTTATTCTGCAAATTTGCAATTTTCAGAGGGTTATTTTTAAAAAATCCCCTCTCGAAGCCAAGCAAGGAGAATCCAGCTGGATTGGCCAATAGTTCCATGTTGAAGATGCAAGTCAAGCCGGATCACCACCGTCCAGAAAAGGCCCACGACCAGGCCCCAATCATTTGTTTTGTTACAGTTAGTTACCGAAGCCACAACCAAGCCCAATTCAATGGGTGTTACAAATTATTTACAATAACCCCCACGACCGGCCCATCATTTGACAGTTATAACTGTTTGAACTCATTTAATAACCTTCACTTGTAAACTCAGAATCATAGCACTATATAATAACCGAGATGTAAACATACAGATGGAATGAAGCATTACCATTTCCCCAATTCAATCTCTTATCTCTCTTTCTCTCTCTAAACCCTTTCTTCTTCCCAACTCTTCTTCCACAATTCCTTCTTTTCAAA
>JAQNDB010003763.1:0-27592 GCA_029204045.2 Tillandsia leiboldiana
ACATGCAACATATGACGGGGGTGCAGGTCAGGTTCAATATACAAATATTTAACATGATCGTAAGAAGCAGAGATCACAAGATCGACAGATAAAACACGGATCAACAATTCCTACACTGCTAACATGCTACCCAACGTCCAATCACTATCATGCATGATTCTATAGCAATAGTATTAGAGCACAGTCCATTAGATCTTGAAAAGCAAGCCAACGGGCCCACTGAAGTGTGCACAACTGTCCAGTGGTCCGTACAGCTGAAAATACCAGGAAACTCCCAAATCTCCTACTCCAAAAGTCCAGCAACCGTCTTACCTCTCCTGGGTACAACACAAAAGTCCACAAACTACACATCAAGTCCAAAACTGTCCATAAAAATACAACACAGAATTTCAGTCCCAAAGATGTCCCTTTTTCACCTGCTGAAAATGGCCAGAAAAATCCAATAAAATATCACAGTGATCCTCTCGTGTCGATATCTTCGAACGGTACCCTGCACGTCCAAATCCGAGCCCCGTAGGCCGTGTACAAATTCTACAGTACAGGGCGCAAACACTCACAACCACACAACTGTAAAACTCTGCACAGTAAGAGGGAAACGTATACCTTCGGGCAAGCCTCATAAAATCCCAAAAAAATACGATGATAATCCTCGCGGACGAGTAGATCCAAAAAGTGTATAGGCTCGTCTCGATCCGATGCCCAGTTGAGGAGATAAAATTCCGGCAAGGGGCCGCTGTCCAAAAACTCCACCCGAAAACAGCGGCTTAGAAATGCCTCGAAAACCATGTCATAAACTCTGAATCCAGCAAGATGATCAACACAAAAGTCGAAGATGTACCTCTCGTGATTCCAAACGCCCGCAAAATCGTCCAAAAATACTGACGGAGTCGCTCTGTGGACATCTCAGATCGAACTGCGACGATAACGGGCCTCCGATGAAGATCGCCACACGCGTTCCGATGCCGAAGTCGCGACGCCCGGCGGCTTCCAAAAATCCGGGCCTCTGCCAGAAGATGCGCAAGATGAAGATCTCCAACTTTGATAAAGTGGCCATGGGCAGGGGAGCTCGGGAAAGGGGGCAAAAAGCCCAAGCAAGCCAGCTATTTATAGGCCCAGCCCGAAAATCCACCTTTTGGGCACTTTTGGCCCAAGTTTCGGGCGCCCGGTACTTCCGGGACTGCTACAGTAACGGGCCCGGCCCGTACTGTTCACGCCGGAAAAATCCCAAGTCCGCCACGTGTACACCCAACAGCAAACAGCTGTTTGGGCAACAGCCATGCGCCACGTGCCGAACCCCGCGACGACACGTGGCGTCCACACCGGGAGCCTCTGGTCAACGCGCCCCACGCCGCGCCCACGTGCGCCCACGCGTGCCTGTCGGGCACGCGGCCCGAGGTACCAGCTCCCCCACCATGGACCAGCGCGCGACACACACGCCGCGCCAACCCCGATCTCCACGTGTCCAGCCCCGGTCCACCGTGCCGAACTCGCGCCAATCCCCCGCGGACCGCCGCCCACTGCGGCCCGCCCCCCAACGGGGACCGCCACGTGCCAGCCACCCGGTGCAGCGCCTCGCGGGTGGAACGCCCGCGCGCACTCCGCGCGCCGCCAGCCGCCGCGCTGCCGCCGGCATCCGCCGCCCGTCGCCGCCGCTGGCGCCCCTCCGGCGGCCGGAACAGTACCAAATCACCTTGAAATCCGTGCCGGGTCATCCGGCTCCGAAAAATACAAGTAAATAGTCCATCTTGACCGTTTTCCCGCGCGCTGAATCCAAATCCGAAGTCCGATTTGCCAAATTCCACTTCTAAAATTTACCAAAATTCCCCCGAAAGCAAACTTGGTCCGTTTTTTTCATGCGGGTCCAATCCTTGGGTCCAATATGCGCACAAACAACCCTCTAACACACAAACAGGGTCTCCAGAAGCGCAGATCCAACAGTAATCCAAAGTGGAATTTCCGGGTCCTCACATCCTCCCCCACTAAAAAGAAAGTTTCGTCCTCGAAACAAACACGGCTCAAAGGGGTTCAACAACCAAGGGTAAGCATCCAACAACACAGTCTCCAACTCCTCAGTCGCTACTCACTCCCCGTGATTGCTCCTCAACAAAATAATAATCAGTACGGCATGGCCCGGTTGCGCAATTCTCTCATACACGAGCAGAATTCGCAACGGGCGTCCCTCGTACTCCCACACCCACAAATCTCAACTAGAGCGAGTCAATCACGGGCGAGGGTCCAACACAAAAAACACCTCCGAGCTGAGACGCAGAAAAACTCAGGAACTCCAAAAAGCTGGGGAAAGGAAGATTAACCGAATCTACTCGTCCAAACTACACGAAGAACGTCACCACAACCCAACAAGAAAAGGTAAGGGCCCCACCAGCAGGAAAGTCGTCAACCCTAACTCTCTGTTTATAAAAACAGCTAAAATTAACGAAAAGTCTGAAAATTCCGAAAGACCAGTGCCTTCGCCCCAATCAAACAAGAACAGGTTCGGGCACCGTCTCCATTTCTGGAGCAGTCTTTCGAAGCTCTCGTCATGTTCGGAAATTTCAGTACAAGGCGAGAAAAGGAGAGAAGTGTTGAAGCCTTTCCTGCTGTGGCTACCAAACAGAAGCTAACTCGATAACCGTGACCCCTAGGAAACACAACTCTAGTCCTAAACGTCACCTAACGCTCAACAGTAGCACCGCACCAAAAACCGTCACCGTTGCCGGTAAAATTCCAAGTCTCAACAGCACAAGACATAATCCATAAGGCTTCCCCAAGTGCACAATACCAATAGAACCTGTACCTCTAGTGCACTGGTAACAACTCTACCTCCAGTCCAGACAGAAAACCAAAAACACTCTATATCAGACTGCTGTAAAGAAATCGTGCTGGTGACAACCCAATCTGCTGCTGTGGCGCCCTCCAGCCGGGCGGCACAAATTCATCCGCTCGATGAAAAGTGGTCATCGCTCAGTTTGCCTGAAAATCAAGACCATCCATATGGGGAGCACGACCTCCGCCCTCCTCACACAAGGGTGACAAATGCGGTCTCCGCAGATAGCCAATCCATACTACCGCCGCGCCACTCTGACGTAGATGCTGATGCTGCTATCGGGACCCGCCCAAACTCTGGCATCTCGGGGACCGTTATCCAGGAAAAGAAATCAGAAATGTCTCTGCCGTCGATCTGTCCTCCATCACTCGGCGCGAAGCACCAAAATCCAAAATCGCCTCTGGTGGCAGATCCTATCCCAAGGAACTGCAGCGCCACGCTCCACAACACCACGCCTATTCTATCGAAGCGTCAATAATCCAAAACGGAGGGACCAACTAACTGAAAGGTATCCTGGCGCAAACCATTCCCAGTCAAACATATCCTATGTGCCTCGTCCCTCGAAACCTGGCGGGCAGTTCAACAACTGTATAAACTCCCTAGCATAGGAGGCTCTCAGATAGTCTCTCCATCACACCCAACCCCAATTCTGCCTACAAGGCCCAACTCAAACCTATGATCGGGATGGTTCAGACTGCCAGGGACTGGCTCCATCGATCAATGACGTCCCGAAGCTCAGCTACTATCCACTATCCACCCTGCCTCGGTGCCTCGCACTGCTCGTCGGCACGGAGAGGGGGCTGCTCGCCTCTGTCGGCGCCACTGGTACAACTGAAAATAACCACCGCAATAGGAAGAGAGTACTGGAGGACACTCAAGCGGTACTGCAACTAGCTCGTGCTCTCTGCTCCAACAAGCGCATCGAACGTTCCATGGCCTCCTTCTGGCATCGGACAGCCTCCGACATCTGTGCCATCTGGATCCATAACTCTTGGGTCTCGCTCTGCTCTGATAGCTCTGCCTCCCGCTGCTCGGGTTACTAATCAGATGCGGAATGTGCCCATCTTCGCTACACGACATCTCAGGGGCATCGTAGTCCACTGCACAATAACAAACATCAGGACACAACAACCATACGAACCAATCCAGCGAAAGTCTAAGACATGTTATCAATTCCACAGCATTATGTTGTCTGCAGCCAACATAATCGCTTAGGAAAATAAACATGCCAATTACTCATCCCATCCCTGGGGAGAGGTATGAAACTCAATCAGGACTCTCGCTAACAGTCACGACTCTCACGTAGTCATCCTAATGTCCAACCACAAGCCTAGGTTTCTAAGTCCATAATGACCTACAACCTAGGCTCTGATACCACTCTAATCTGTCACGCCCCGGCGTCGAAACTGCGACCCGGGCTCGCTAACAGATCCGCCGCCCATACGGTGAACCCCGTATAGACGAAGCGTCAAACCTGCAAAAGATAGATACTAAACTACCCAGATATCAGAGCTAAAAAATAAACCACTAGAAATAAATAAATTAGTACAAAGTCCTCACCAAAGTACAAGTCACTCAACTCAGAAGGAAAAGTACAACTCTATACCTCACTACCAGGTCTCTCAACAAGAACCTCTCAAAATAAAAAGGTACATCTACTCTCTGGACGACGACTGGTAGGGATCTAGCTCGCGACTCCCTCACCACGATCAGAAGAAGCAGCAACAGGAGCAGCAGGAACAGGAGTAGAAGTCCCTGTGCGAAAATACCACAACGGTGATGAGAACTACGTCCCAAACGTGGTTTTAGTTCTCAGTGAGTGCCCCGCCGAACCAAGCCCAAGCGGACTGCCCACTAAGTCTACTAGAGGGCATAAAGTACCAATAGAAAACTGAATGAAAGGGTCTGGAAAAGGAACTCTAACAGCTACTATGCCCTCATCAGATAGCTCAAAGAAAAGGAATAGACTGACGTGATGCATCTACTAAAACACGAACAGTAAACTCACCAAATCTAAACTGACTGCCTCAAAGGGTCCAGTCAAACCTGCGCCCACCTACTGCCGCATATCCTCAACAGGACGGGTCCTACCGTAGGGTGTCCGTGACTGCCGCTAACTGGGCCAGTCAGAGGGACGCGTCGACCATCGCGATAGCAAGTAACAGCCCACTCCGGACTGGCTCTCGAGGGGAGCGACCCCACCGAGGAAAGTATCCGCGTATCTCTGTCGAGCTCAAATATGGCTCATGCAGGCTATAGTCCAAACCACGATCAACAAGATCGACCAACAACACCAACTCTCAACCACAAGCTGGAAGTCACACCGCTGGGGCCACCGTTCACCAGACGGCTCCCACAACAGAACACTAAACTCTCCAGAAAGACCGACACCATAAGGGTTCGGAAACCCGATAGACCGGTGCTAAGAACCCTATCAAACAAGAACAGACTCTAGGCTCCGACTATCGAAGTTTCCGATCCCTTATAGTTCGGGAAAGCAATAATCACAGTACAACTCGCAGAAGACCACCAACAGGGCCCGAAAGACCCGGGAGACCTACCCCTACAACCTATCAAACAAGAACAGGTTCCAGGCTCGGCCCCCGTGGCTTTCGTCCCGACAGAGGAACGACCCCTAGAACCCAGACCACTCGAATCCTTTCGAGTGGGGAGATTTACAGGAAAAAGGTGACATTTGTTATTGAAAACTAATTTGATCTGGAAGAAATCCATATTTAATGATTTTAGTTCTTTTTAGAAAAACAGTTAGAAAACAAGTGTTTTACCCAAACCCCGAAGGGCTGATGCCTTTGTCCAATCAACAAGAACAGACTCCAGCGGCCCTTCGATGTTTGGAAGAAAACATTGGTAGACTAAAATCATGTATATGTCGAAAAGGGTTCTGGGTTCTAGGTCCGGCTAACACTAGTACACTGCTGCCACTAACACAGTGGCGACGACCCAAACAGGGGAAAACAAGATCTCTCGGGTCCACCGTTTACCCCAAACGGTTCCCGATACAGACAAGCGAACCACCACATCTACCAGACTCCACTCTGCTCCCAAGCACGAGTGCAAATGCATCCCACACTAAAGAGAAGTCCCGACCGCTCGGCCCACTACCCGGGCGAGGATAACACTAAGTCCAGGAATGCAACATAAAGTGTGAATGTCTAAACATAAATAACCCTAACCCAAGTGAGGGTTTTCTACTGGTCTGGTTACACATGCAACATATGACGGGGGTGCTAGGTCAGGTTCCAATATAACAAATATTTAACATGATAGTAGGAAGCAAGAGATCACAAGATCGACAGATAAAACAAGGATCAACAATTCCTACACTCTAACATGCTACCCAAGTCCAATCACTATCATGCATGATTCTATAGCAATAGAATTAGAGCACAGTCCATAGATCTTGAAAGCAAGCCACCCACCTGAAGGTGCACAACTGTCCAGGGTCGTACAGCTGAAAATACCAGGAAATCCAAATCTCCTACTCCAAAAGATCCAGCAACACTCGTAACTCTCCTGGGTACAACACAAAGTCCACAAATACACATCAAGTCCAAAACTGTCCATAAAAACATACACAGAATTTTAGTCCCAAAGATGTCCCTTTTTCACCTGCTGAAAATGGCCAGAAAAATCCAATAAAAATATCACAGCGATCCTCGTGTCGATATCTTCGAAACGGTACCCTGCACGTCCAAATCCGAGCCCCGTAGGCCGAGTTACAAATTCTACAGTACAGGTGCGCAAACACTCACAACCACACAACTGTAAAACTCTGCACAGTAAGAGGGGAAACAGTATACCTTCGCGCAAGCCTCATAAAAATCCCAAAAAAAATACGATGATAATCCTCGCGACGAGTAGATCCAAAAAGTGTATAGGCTCGTCTCGATCCGATGCCCAGTTGAGGAGATAAAATTCCGGCAAGGGGCCGCTGTCCAAAACTCCACCAGAAAACAGCGGCTTAGAAATGCCTCAAAAACCGTGTCATAAACTCTGAATCCAGCAAGATGATCAACACAAAAGTCGAAGACGTACCTCTCGTGATTCCAACGCCGCAAAAATCGTCCAAAAATACTGACGGAGTAGCTCTGTGGACATCTCAGATCGAACTGCGACGATAACGGGCCTCCGATGAAAGATCGCCACACTGCGTTCCGATGCCAAAGTCGTCGACGCCGCGGCTTCCAAAAAATCCGGGCCTCTGCCAGAAGATGCGCAAGATGAAGATCTCCAACTTTGCTAAAGGGGCCATGGGCAGGGGAGCTCGGGAAAGGGGGCAAAAAGCCCAAGCAAGCCAGCTATTTATAGGCCCAGCCCGAAAATCCACCTTTTGGGCTTTTGGCCCAAAGTTTCGGGCGCCCGGTACTTCCGGGCTGCTACAGTAATGGGCCCGGCCCGTTACTGTTCACGCCCGGAAAATCCCCAGGCCGCCACGTGTACACCCAAACAGCAAACAGCTGTTTGGGCCAACAGCCATGCGCCACTTGGCCGAACCCCGCGACGACACGTGGCGTCCACACCGGGAGCCTCGGGTCAACGCGCCCACGCCGCGCCCCACGTGCGCCCACGCGTGCGTGTCGGGCACGCGGCCCGAGGTACCAGCTCCCCGCACCATGGACCGCGCGCACAACGCCGCGCCAACCCCGATCTGCCACGTGTCCAGCCCCGGTCCACCGTGCACCCGCGCCAATCCGGCGGACCGCGCCCACTGCGCCCGCCAACCGGGAGCCGCCACGTGGCCAGCCCCCGGGTGCACGCCTCCGCGGTGGACCGCGCGCCTCCGCCGCCGCCAGCCGCCGCGCTCCGCCGCCCGCCGCCGCCGCTGGCGCCCCTCCGGCGGCCGGAACAGTACCAAATCACCTCGAAATCCGTGCCGGGTCATCCGGGCTCCGAAAAATACAAGTAAATAGTCCATCTTGACCGTTTTCGCGCGCTGAATCCAAATCCGAAGTCCGATTTGCCAAATTCCACTTCTAAAATTTACCAAAAATTCCCGGAAAGCAAACTTGGTCCGTTTTTTCATGCCGGGTCCAATCCTTGGGTCCAATATGCGCACAAACACCTCTAACACCCAACAGGGGTCTCCAGAAGCCGCAAATCCAACAGTAATCCAAACGTGGGAATTTCCGGGTCCTCACAAATGCTCCCTATAGCAAGGTCATAAATTTGCTAACCTATCACTAAACATGCTGTCCAGGATAAATAACAATTAAACAGAGTAATCCATTTAGAGCAACAAAAGCTAAGGTGACAGTCTCCTTTGAATGGTCATCAATTTATAGCCATCAATTACTATCCCGCCCCTAAACATGCTGTCCAGAATAATTAAGCGACTAAATAAAGTGATCAAGCTATCAACATTATCACCAAGGATTAATCATCGATTAATTAGTTTCCTAGTGCATGCAAGGCTACCATCAATAAGCTTAGCATCAATAACATTGGGACACTCTGATGTTCCTAGTGGGCATACCAAAGGAGAGGAGTACAACAACCACCCACCTGAAGCGCTGACTGTCCAAATCCCACAGCTGAAAATACCAGGTAATTCCAAATCTCCTACTCCAATGGGTCCAGCAATACCCGCAACTCTCCTGGGTACAACACAAGGTCCACAAATATACATAAGTTCCCAAAACTGCTCTTACAACCACATACAATTTCAGTCCCAAAGATGCTTAATTTTCACCTGCTGAAAATGCCCAGAAAATTCCCAGAAAAATATCACAGCGATCATCGCGTCGATACCTTCGAAACGGCTACTTGCACGCCCAAATCTGAATTCAGTAAGTCAAGATAAAATTCGGCAAGGTGGTACCCTCAAACAACAAAACTGTAAAAAGACTGTACACTGTTCACAGAGAAAACAGGGAATTTCACCTCGAAATAAATCTCTGAAAATTCCAAGAAAAATACGAGCGCGTTCCTTGCGATCCGTAGATGAAAAAGTTGTACAAGCTCGTTTCCGTCTGACGCTCGTGCGCAAAGATACGGCCAAAATACTCCGATGCTGTCCTCACAATCCTCACAGAAAAAGGGGTCACATTAATGCCTCGGGATCCGCGCCAAGGAGTCAAAATGAGACTGCTCGATCAAAAAGAAAGTTGAAGCCCTACCTGATAGGAGACTGTCGACGCAAGAATCGTCAAAAACGAGTGTCGCGGTAGCCCAGGGAAGCCTTCACACTGCCGCTGCGACGAAGAAGAACCCAAGAAAAGCAACATCGCACTGCGCCGTAAAAACCAGAACCTCGGGATGCGTGCACCAAAAATCCTGAAACTTTGCAGGATGATCAAGCATTAAGAGTGGAAAATTTCATCTGAAGGGTGCTCGGGCAGAAGGTGTGTGGGCTGAGAGAAAAAAGGCAAAGAAGAAGGCTCGGGCAGGTATTTATAGTGCTGGAGGAACAAATGGGAAAATTCCCATTTTGTCCCAAGTTTTGGGCGCGCACAGTGCGGCCCGGCCCGGCCCGCGCAGTTTCGAGCGCGCACAGTGCGGCCCGGCCTGCCGGTTTCGGGCGCGCACAGTGCGGCCCGGCCCACTTCGCGCCGTCGGACGGGATCCGCTGCTTCGTCCGACCCGCCTCGGGGCCCGCCACGTGTCGCCGAACAGGCGGCAGCCATGCAAGCCGCGCCCGCAGCCGCCACGCGTCCCCGCCCGCGGTCAACGCGGTGGGTGGTGCCCGCGAACCAGCGGGCGCCACGTGGCGCTGCCCACCTGCCCCACCTGCCCGCCCGTACGGCCAACCGCCCCCGCACCTGCCCCCGCGCGTGCATGGACCGCGCGCCTATGGACCCGCCAATCCGGGGCTGCCACGTGGCGCTCCCCGGTCCACGGCTCCCCGCGCGCTCTCGTGGACCGAGCGCACGTGGGCCGCCCAATCACGCGCTGCCACGTGTACACCCGCCGGTCCACGCCCCCAACGGTGCACCCTGGTCACACCCCCGCCTTTCCGTGGACCCAGCCGCGTGCGCCGACCAATCATAGGGCACCACGTGGCACCCCCGCCGGTCCACGGCTCCCCCATGCACCAGAAATCCAATAAAACTTCCGGGAGTCCGTTTTTGGGCATCCGGACTCAGAATTTAGCAAACAAAAAGCCGTTTTCAAGCGTTTTTCCGTGCTGAATCCAAATCCAACCTCCGATTGGCCTAGAACCTTTTCTATAATTCGGCAAAAGCCGCCGAAGGCCAACCCAGCTAACAATAACTCACAGGGTCCATCAGTGGCATCCCTTTGATGCACTATGGGCCAAACACACCATCAACAGGTGTTTGCACCGTGGATTCACAGGAAAAAAGCCGCATGGGGTTCAGGGGTCCTACATCCTCCCCCACTAAAAAAAAATTTCGTACTCGAAACAAGAAAAAGCAAAACAGACGTACCTTGACCAGAAGTCTCGAACAAAAAGGGGTAGGTATCTCACATCTCTGTCTCCAGCTCCCAAGTAGCCTCTCGCTCCTCGTGATTGCTCCACAAGATCTTCACATATGGAAAGGCCCGGTTGCGCAATTCTCTCACCTCACAAGCAAGAATCCGCAACGGGCGCTCCTCGTAGACCAAGTCCTCGCCGATCTCCAACGAAGTGAAGTCAATCACGTTCGATGGGTCAAAAACATATCTCCTCAGAGATGAGACGTGGAAGACATCATGGACTCCGGCTAGGCGTGGGGGTAAGGCAACTCTGTATGCCACAGGACCAACTCTGTCAAGTACCTCAAAGGGTCCAATAAAGCGGGGACTGAGCTTCCCCCGCACTCCAAATCTCCGGACCCTTTTCGAGGGTGAGACCTTCAAGAAAACATGATCACCAACCGAAACTCTAGGTCTCGCCGTCGAGTATCGGCGTAGCTCCTCTGACGACTCCGGGCTGTCTCAAGATGTCGGCGAACAACTCTGACTTCCTCCTCAGCCTCCAAAAGTAAATCTAGTCCCGAAGTCCTCCTCTCGCCCACGTCACTCCAATACAAGAGAGACCGACACTTGCGTCCATATAACGCCTCAAACGGAGCCATCTGAATGCTCGCCTGATAGCTGTTGTTGTACGCAAACTCAACCAATGATAAGTGTCGGTACCACCCCCCCTCCAAAATCCATAACACACGCTCTCAACATATCCTCGAGGGTCTGGATGGTGCGCTCAGACTGTCCATCGGTCTGTGGGTGGAAAGCGGTGCTAAACCTGAGCTGAGTCCCCAATGCGGACTGTAAACTCCCCCAAAAGTGCGACACGAATCTCGGGTCCCTATCTGACATAATCGAAGCAGGTACACCGTGAAGCCTCACTACCCCATCCAGATATAATTGCGCCAGGCGCTCAAACGACCAAGTCATCTGAACAGGCAAGAAATGTGCCGACCTGGTGAGTCTATCCACGATAACCCAAATCGCATCTACCCCGCTCTGCACCCTCGGCAATCCAGTGACGAAATCCATAGTGATGTGGTCCCACTTCCACTCGGGAATTGGAAGACTCTGCAACTTGCCAACCGGAACCCGGTGCTCTGCCTTCACTTGCTGGCAGGTTAAACAATGAGCGACAAATCTCCCAATGTCCCGCTTCATTCCGGGCCACCAAAAATGTGCCTTGAGGTCTTTATACATCTTAGTACCGCCAGGATGAACGGTATATGGTGTATAATGGGCCTCCCTCAAAATCTGGTCTCTAATCTCCTGATCCATAGGCACACATACTCGGTCCCTGTACCGCAGTACTCCCGAGCTATCCACAGAAAAATCCCCCATCTGATCCGCCTGAAGCTGCGTCCTGATCCTCATCAAGTGGGGGTCCTCACTCTATGCGTCCCTGATCCTGTCCAACAGAGTGGGCTGCAAGACCATAGACATAAGTCTAGCAGAGACCCCAGGGGATACCACCTCTATCTGTAGCCGCCTCATCTGCTCGACCAACGGCGCCTGCTGCGAGATCATCAAACTCAGACTCGTCCTCCTACTCAAAGCCTCCGCCACAACATTGGCCTTGCCGGGATGATAAAGGATACTCAGGTCATAATCCTTTAACAACTCCAACCACCGGCGCTGTCTCAAATTCAGCTCCTCGAAACAGCTCTGGCAAGTCTCGCTCCAAATAAATTTAACCCCTTTCCTGGTCAGACGTGTGAGGGGAGAGGAAAGCTTCGCAAAGCCTTCCACAAATCGGCGATAAGAACCAGCCAATCCAAGAAAACTCCGCACCTCGGTGATAGTCGTCGGCCTCGGCCAATCCCGAATAGCGTCCACCTTGGCCGGATCCACCGCCACTCCTGTAGCTGAAACCACGTGGCCCAAAAAGGAGACCTCCCGGAGCCAAAACTCGCACTTCTTAAGCTTGGCAGACAACTTCTTCTCTCACAGAAGTTGTAGCACAATCCTCAAGTGCTCCTCGTGCTCCACATCGCTCCGGGAGTAAATCAATATATCATCAATAAACACCACCACAAACCTGTCCAAAAACGGCTGAAATATCCTGTTCATCAAGTCCATGAATGCGGCAGGGGCATTAGTCAACCCGAAAGGCATCACCGTAAACTCATAATGCCCGTACCGCGATCTGAATGCCGTTTTGGAGATGTCCACGGCCCTCACCCTCAGCTGGTGGTAACCGGACTGCAGATCAAACTTCGAGAACACAGACGCTCCCTACAACTGATCAAACAAATCATCTATCCGGGGGAGGGATACTTATTCCGGATGGTCACTTTATTCAATTCCCTATAATCCACACACAATCGAAGTGACCCATCCTTCTTCTTCACAAACAATACAGGCGCTCCCGATGGAGAAACACTGGGTCTGATAAAGCCCCGGTCCAAGAGATCCTGAAGCTGGGCTTCCAACTCCCTCAACTCGGCTGGCGCCATCCTATAGGGTGCCTTAGAGATTGGTGCAGTCCCAGGGACCACGTCAATCACAAACTCTATCTCTCTCTCCCGCGGCATAGTCGTCAACTCAGGGGAAAACACATCTGGAAACTCGCGGACAATGGGGATATCCTCGAGTCCCAGTGCCGCCCGCCGTTGGCACCTCCACAACAGTGGCCAAAAAGGCAGTGCAACCTCTGCTAATCATCCGCCTAGCTCTCGCCGAGGAAATAGTCGCTGCAAACAGCATACTTTGGCGACCTTCGAAGATGAACTCCTCCTGTCCTGGCTCGCGGAGAGTCACCGTCCTCTCTCTGCAGTCGATAGTGGCGGAATACCGTGACAGTCAATCCATCCCTAACACCAAGTCGAAATCCTGGAGCTGCTGCAAGACAAACAAGTCTGCAGGCAATATCCCTAGTCCCAACTGCACCGGGTAAGCCACACAATGCTCCTCGACATGCAAAACATGATCAGGAATCCGTACCTCTAATGCATGTGACAAGGACTCTATCTCTAAACCATGAAGGGATGCAAATGCTCGACTAATGAACGAATAAGATGCTCCGATAACAATAAGATACGAATCCTACCGCCAGAAATAAAACATACCTGCCACAACTCGGTCGGCGACAGTAGAATCCTCCATCTGTGCTAGGCAATCCTGGCCGCTCGACAACGGCCGTCTCTCACCGGATAAGCAGGGCGGTGAAGATCGGTCTACCTGGAGATCCGTCGGTGGAGTTCCCGGCCGTAGTTGGGAAGTAGTAAGAACAAACGCTGAAGTGGGTGCTGCAGCTGTCCCTGTGGGGCACGTCGCTCGCAAGTACCCAGGCTGTCCATACTTAAAACAGTGACCCCACCTCAACTCACAAGTACCGGCGGGATGCTGGCCCCCTCAAAAGATGCACCTGACAGCCTGTTGGGGCTGCCTCTACTGCTGCTGTTGCCTCTGCTGTCGTGACCGCAACCTCTGCTGGGATGCGGTAGGGGCCGACGCCGAAGAAGGTGCTACAAAGGTCGGGAGGGGGCAAGTAGCTCGGACGTGGCCCGGCTGCCCACACTTGAAACAACGACCTTGCCTAAGATCGCATGTGAGGTCCTGGAATTCCCCGCGTAGGAGTTGCTGGTTGTTGGGCAGCTTTTAGTGGCCGTTGGGGGTGTTTGTGCGCGTGTCGGGCCCAAGAAATGGATTTGTGATGCAATTTGGGATTTAGTTGCATCACTGGAGGCCTGCGTGATGTGTCGGTGGTGTTTGCGCGCATTTTGGACACAAGTGTTGGACTTCGGGCTTATAAGGAGACCCCGTGGGAATTTGGGGGACCCGTCGGGTGTTTGGAAGTGATTTCGCGCGATTCAGATGTCAAAATTGGACTCCGGGCAAATTCTGGATTAATGTTACCTCTCCGGCTGCCATCGGGAATTTTTAGAGTTGTATTTTGGCAAATCGGACTTCAGATTTGGACCCGGCGTGGAAAATCGGATCAAGTGGGCTATCTGGGGGCACTCCGCAATTTTCGGATGAGAATTTGGGAAAATGGACATCGTTTTTGGATTCAGCGCGCGAAATCGCTAGGAATGGACTATTTATTTGTTGGTTTTGGAGTTCGGTAGGTGTGCGCATTTTTCGAGGCGACGTGGCACGTAAACCGAGGCGAGGCGCGGCGCGGATCCCGAGGTGGCGCGGCGGCACGCTCCCCGAGGCCCGCAAAAGGGGCGCTGGCGTGCGCTGGGAACCGCGCTCCGGCACAGAACGCGGGGAGCCCGCCACGTGGCGGGCTCCCACTCTCGCCCGCGCGGGCGCCGGGGCAGGCGCGCCCGGTGTGGCGGGCGCGTGTCCCGCGCCTGGGGGGGGCGCGGTGTAACGCGCCCGTGTGGCGGGCGCGTTACCACGCGCCACGTGGCGCGCTGGGCGCGTGCGTGGACCCGGCGCACGCGCCCAGCCTTGTGGACCAGGGTTTGGGCCTTCCTGGTTGGTTGGCGCGGTGGACCGGCTCCGTGGACCGGCACCGTGGACCACCCTCTTTCTCCCTTTTTTCTTCTTCTTCTTCCTCCTCCCCGCACCGCCATTTTCTCCTTTTCTTTCTTTCTTCTGCACCCGAGAGCGAGAGGGAGTGAGGGAGGAGGTTACGTGAGGTACGGCGGCGCGTCGTGGACCTCGTTTTGCGTGCGAGGTCGCCCGGCGGAGCGTTTCGGCGACGGCGGTGCAAACGGGTAGGTCCCGTATGTTGGTTTTTCTGTATTTTTGTACAGTTTTTGGAGCGTTCTTTTAGACTGTTGTTGACCCTCTTGCTCTTTTCTGTGTTGGGCGTCGTGCATCATTTTGCGTGCGGACTCCGGCACCGTGCACCGTTTTGCGTGCGGACTCCGTTTTGCGTGCGGATCCTGGCACCGTGCACCGTTTTGCGTGCGGACTCCGTCGCCGTGCACCATTTTGCGTGCGAACCCCGTTTGGCGTGCGGATTCCGGCACCGTGCTCCGTTTTGCGTGCGGACTCCGGCAGCGGATATCGTTTTGCGTGCGGATCCTGGCACCGTGCACCGTTTTACGTGCGGACTCCGGTACCGTGCACCTTTTTGCGTGCGGACTCCATTTTGCGTGCGGATCCTGGCACCGTGCACCGTTTTGCGTGCGGACTCCGGCACCGTGCACCATTTTGCGTGCTGACCCCGTTTGGCGTGCGGATTCCGGCACCGTGCTCCGTTTTGCGTGCGGACTCCGGCAGCGGACATCGTTTTGCGTGCGGATCGCATGGAGGCCAATTGCAAGTGTCTACGAGCAATTGGTGGCAAATCGAGGTGGGTGGCCTTATCTCCAAGTTTTATGGACTGTACATTAATTCTATTGATGTAGGACTATGCATGGTAGTTTATTTCCTTGTGTAGCATGCTAGATTGTTGGAATGGTTATTCCTCTTTATCATCTGTTAATACAGCTATCTTGGAACTTGACCTACCACCCCCGTCATATGTTGCATGTGTAACCAGACCATTAGAAAACCCTCACTTGGGCTAGGGTTAATTATGTTTAGACACCCACACTGTTTTGCTATCCCCGGACATAGTGTTATCCTCGCCCGGGTAGTGGGCCGAGAGGTCGGGATTTTCTTTAGTGTGGGATGCGTTTGCACTCGTGCTTGGGAGCAGAGTGGAGTCTGGTAGTTATAGCGGGTTGCTTATCTGTGCCGGGAGCCGTTTGGGTAAACGGTAGTCCCGGGAGGTCTAGTATCCCTGTTGCGCTGTCGTGGGAGGGAGCCGTTGAGCAGGCGGTAGTCCCGGGCCGTCGAGTATCTTCCGGCCAGTGTTGTTGGGAACCGTTGGGGTTAACGATGATCCCAGGTCGTTGAGTGTTGTCCGACCAGTATTGTTAGCTTGAGTTGTGGGTCGTTCCTGGCTGTGGAGTACCTCCAGCCAGTGTGCCTTGTGCTGCGAGCTGTTGGAGAGGCTAGTGTCTCGTGTTCCGTGTGAGCTAATCAGCTGAGTCGTAGAGAGTGCTCCGACTGTTGTGCGAGATATTTGGGGATCTTGAGTCCTACCATTCTGGGAGTGAGCGTGGTTTTTTACTATAGCCAGCTTATGCCAATTTGTGATACTCTATGCCGCGCCGTTTTCCTCAGTTAGAGTCGCGTCCCTGAGATGCCACTGAGGATACGATGGGCCTGTTGAGGCAGTTTTGCGCGAGGGGTGAGTTAGTCGGGCAGGACGCCCCACGTAAATCCCGTCCTCATGGGGATGTGTGGTAGTGGGCAGGCGCGTTCCTAGTCGACAGGCGCAGGCTTGACTGGACCCTATGAGGCAGTCAGTTCGATTGGGTCTATTGAGCACCTTGGGTGCGAGTGGTCTCTTTTACTTTCATCTGTTCCACTTTTTGAGTATTTAGATAGAGGTATGGCAGCTGTAGAGTAGCTCCAGCTTTTCTTGTTCAGATTTCATTGCACTGTTATCTTTTACCTCTAGTAGACTTGGTGGGCAGACCGTTGGGCTTGTTGACGGCACCTACTGAGAACTACTGTGGGAAGTAGTTCTCACACCCGTCGTGGTGTCTTTTTCCCCAGGAACTTCTTCTCCTGTTCCTGTTGCTCCAGTTGCTGATCCTTCTGACCGAGGCGAGGGAGTCGCGAACTAGTTCCCTACCCGTCATTGGAGTGTAGCGGTACCCCTTCAGATGAGAGCTTCAGTAGATTAGTTTACTTCTTTTTCCTCTGTTGAGAGACCTTTGTTGTGACGTATAGAGTTGTACTTTATTTTACAGTTTGAGAGACTGATGTAGTGAGGATATTCTTGTATCGAGAGTCTGTACACTGATGTATTTATTGGAGATACCTCCCTTTTGAGTTTTGTATCAGAGGACTTTGTATACGATCGTATTTGGGAGATGGATATTGTATTATTTTCAGTTGTACAGTGTTTGGTTTTCAGTTTTTAGTAGTTTACTTTCCGCTCTGATATCTGTATACTGTAGTTGATTCTTTCTGCAGGTTAGACGCTTCGTCTGTACGGCAGTTTCCGTACAGACGGCGGATCTGTTGGCGAGCCCGGGTCGCAGTTTCGACCCCGGGTCGTGACAGATTAGAGTGGTATCAGAGCCTAGGTTGTAGGTCGTGGTGGACTTAGAAACCCTAGGCTTGTTGTTGGACATTAGGATGACTACGTGAGAGTCGTGACTTAGCGAGAGTCCTGATTGAGTTTTTACCTCTTCCAAGAGACGGGATGAGTGTTTGGCATGCTCATATTCCTAAGCGATTATGTTGGCTGCCGACAACATAATACTCTGGAATGTGTTGGGTTATATGTAATAAGGATCTAAATAGGGGAAAAAACACCTAGAGGGGAGTGAATAGGTGTAAACGTATAAACACTCAAAAATCGTTGCGATAAAAACCCAATGCGGAAATAAAAAATAACTCGCAAGATTTTTACGTGGAAAACTCCATCACCGGAGTAAAAAACCACGGGACCGATAACACGGCAGAAATCCACTAGAATTAAAACACGTACAAGGTGATTTACCGTACACACTTACGACTCAACCTTTTCCATACGCTCCTAGAGGATCTTCTCCGCTCGCTCCGCGACGCTTCTCGAATCCACGATCTGCGCCCAACGCCGAATCCACGGCGTCCAACGTCGAATCCACGACGTCCGACCGAGTCCACGGTCTTCACCCAATAGCACCCTTCGAATCCACGAACGTGCCTCGCTCCGAATCCACGAGAGCGGTTGAACCTTGAATCCACAAGGACACGCGAATCCACGCGCCGATTTTTGGGGTAAATCGTTGTTTTTGGTGGTGATGATCCGCCGAATACTTAGATCAAAGATAGATCGGAAATACCATCTAAGTATTCATTAGTTTGATTCAACTCAAGATGTGAGTATGAAACCTTAGAATCAAACTAATCAATATAGATGAAGAAACATAGAGTATTCTCTAATGATTTCCTTTCTTCTCTATATGTGGATCTAGAGCCGTATAAGATGATATATGAAAATGACGGCTATATGGATTATCGGCTTACCCTTGAAAAAGAGTCATAGGGTCTATTTATAGGTTAGAAACCCTAGGAAGGAGATAAGAATCAAAAACCTACCATTTCTGGAAATTTTACGGACGGCGATCCGGATCGGATTAGCTGTGATCCGGATCGTCGTAACGAGTCAGGCAATTCCAGAAAAACGAAGGTTCGGGATCCGGATCGAAGTGCTTGATCCGGATCGTTCATACAGTTCACCAAACATCAACGTTCGGGATCCGGATTGCGAAGCCTGATCCGGATCGTTCAAGGAAGATGGTAAACTCAGTGTTCGGGATCCGGATCAAGAGAGGCTACGATCCGGATTGAACTGGTGTATGAACGAACCACCTTCGGGATCCGGATCGAACAACCTGATCCGGATCCTGAACATGTCCCAAGTCCAGTTTTTGATTTTTATGCAATGAAAGATTCTTCCAAGTGTTTCTACACTACAAGAAGTATTCGGATCACACAAAATCTTTAATTAAACATACCTGATCCTTTTGAATTCTTCTTTCTTGAGATTGAGTTAAATGATCCAACTTTCTTCACCTTCAATCTTCAAGACTTGAGACTTTCACGAAACTACGCCAACTCAAATTCCGTAACAATCTCCCCCTTTGGCGGTTTCGTGACAAAACACAGATCCACTAAAGAAAATTCAAAAAGATATTTTTGTTGCTATCACCATACAACAAAAAATTACAATGGAGATCCAAAAATTTAAAAACATGAGATAAACTCCTAAAACAGACTCTAGACTTAGACATATGTACTCTCTGCACAAAGAAATCATTCTTGACAAAAAGAGATCGTTAGATACCTCAAGAATATTTAACATTCAAAACCTAGTACAGAGATAGAGTTTATCTGATCATCATGACATTTGAGAATTCAGATATGTAAGAGAATCATAGTCAAAAACCAACATATCTTCTATGCAATCAAAAACCAAATGTCATGTTAGTGAACATCAACTTGTTAGTTATATTACATGCCCAAATAGTTAGTTGAATAGTTAGTAGAGGCATGCACACAAATCACAAGATAAAAACCAAAGTTGAAGTGATACTTACCTCGATGTTCATACATTCACATCATCATTGTTCAAGTTCGATATTCACATCATCATTGTTCGATATTCACATCATCATTGTTCGATATTCACATCATCATTGTTCAAGTTCTCTCTAAACTCTCTCTCCCCCTTTTTGTCAGAAACAAAGCCAAAATTGCCAAAATTTAAGGAGAGTCAAGAAGTTTCAAAATTTTTTTCCTAAAAGTAAGAACCAGAACTAAGAGTGAGTCCTAAAAACTGAAAAACCTGCACAAGAAAAGATTAAAAAACTAAAGTTCCTGAAAAAGAGAATTGTTAGACAGACGATTCAGGCATCTGAATCTGAGTCAACCGAGGCGGAGTCTTCAGAGCTCGTGCAACCCAGCTTTTTCAAAATTCCTTTAAGCATTCCCGAAATCGTAGAACACTCTTGCTTCATCTGATGTATGTCCTTGGACATTTTTCTGAGTTCTAGAGCTATTTTATCTTGTTCTTGTTTTATGGAAGACTCTAAGTTTCCCTTTTGGTCAGTTCTTCTGGAAGTTGAAGAACGTTGTGTGACGAGTGACGGAGCAGTCTGACCTTCATTCCGAGGAGATCGTCTTGGCAAAGAAGGTGAATTGTCAAGAGGTTCATTGCTTGGCACATGCTTTTTCTTTGCTTGTTGCTTAAGTATTGAGGAAGACTTCAGTAGCTTCTTTTTCTTTAGGTAAACCTTATTTTCTTTATCAATACCTTGTTGTACTTCGTCAAGAAATGTGTCCCAATCTTCTTCGTCTTCTGATTCAGTGTCAATTTGAGAGATATTCCTTGGGTTCTCTTGACATGGTTCATTTATTTCAATACCTCGAGCTCGTCCAGGTCGTCGAGCAAGTCTTTTTCTTTTTAGGAAAATGGATGAAGAGGTCATTGGTGCTTTTCCTTTTTCCGCAGCAGTGAGCGGAGCCTTTTCCGTTGATGTCTCTGCATGGGCTTTCCCTTTCGATGCAACAGAGGTTTTCTGTGGCGATTCTCCAGGATGTGTTTCATCATCTGATAACTCATCCCAATTGACTTCAACCTTTTTAGCCCTCTTGGCAGTGTCCCTCGTATGTACCATAGCAGCAAGTAGGAAAATAATCGAAGTGATCACCATTGCTATTGGTCTCTTGAGAAAAGAAATCCTGTGTGCAACAACTCAAGAACACGAAAAAAATTGTTAATTTTCAGAGATTTGAGAAATTGTACCCAAACAATCATTATCGTGTAGAGAGACTAAGAATCAAATTAGTTTTGCAAAAGGAATTTTAAAAATAGATCAATTGCATGATTTTCGAAAATCCTTATTATATGCCCTAAAACCGAAATTTTAGAAATCGAAGCCTAAAAATCCGTTAATCAGGAGAATACCTAGCATACAATCAAAACTAATCTACCCAGAGTTCTTATTTCAAAAGAAATTTGATAAAAAACCATCCATAAACAAAATTGATCCAAGAATTTCATCACGTTTGAGGAGGAATAGAGAAAAACGGTGAAAAACCGAGATTTTGATCAATAAAACTTACTTGGAGTTGAAGAACTTGAGTTTGAAAGCTTCCAAGAAGGGTGAAATCTAGAGAGAGAAGCTCTGGAAACTTTGGAACAAAAGATTGGAGTAAAAGAAATCAAAACCCTTTTGTTCTTAATAAAACCCTAGCCGCGATCCGGATCAGACCATGCTTGCGATCCGGATCGGCTACCCGCAGTGAGAAACTGCGTTCGGGATCCAGATCGGCAGGTCCAATCCGGATCGTCAGCCCGCAGAAGAATACCTGCGTTCGGGATCCGGATCCTCTTGCCCGATCCGGATCGGCTCCAACTTTTTCTTTAGAAAATTTCAGAGAAATTCAAGAAAAACCAGAAAAAGATTGTAAGCACAAATGTGTATCAACTTTAAACAAAAATCAATGTTTCATACAACAAGAATTAGATTATGCCAAATCTATCAATAATATCCAAAAATGAAACGAGAATTTACAAAAATTAAATCCCTTAAAGTTGAACACCTTCAATTACATCTAACTTGATCTTATGAGTAATGCCTTTATCAAATCATCAATTCAGTAAAGAAAATGAAATACAAAGATCAATAGATGTTTGAAATCCCAAATATAGTAGATAATGTATCTAGACAATCTGTTGAAGAGAGTGGCTCTTTGAGCATCTTTCTTTAAAAACCCACCTTATACCAACCTTGAAATTTGACGGAGTCAAGTATTTCAACATGCATTTTACTTAATGAAAATTTGAACAACCATGCTTGGTATACATGTGGTAGCTGCACACAATACTCGGACGACCGAGGTGGTAGCTCTTTCCTCCATGTGGTGGTAGTTTTCACACTCCTCATTGGGATGTAACTCTTTCCACATCTTTTGAGCATTTTACTTTTCTTTGACTCCCCCTCAATTGGCTATCAATTATTTAAGATATAAAGTATTCAACCAAAAATTGATCTCGATTTCATACTCGACTAAGCAGTCAAATAAGATAATGACTATACCAAGAGATCATTGAGAGAGAAATTGACTTTGATCACTCAGAAGATGATTTAATTAACATAAATGATCATTGCAACAGTGAAATATTATGATGGCAAAAGCATAATAAATTTCTAAATGTGCGAAAAGATGCAATTAAAGTCAATTATGATTTATGCTCAATTAATGTCCTATGTACAAACATAGATAATGAACAAAACAAAACAAAAACAAAGCCTATCCTAAGCAAAGGTTTCAAAAAAAAAATTTATTTCAAGGAAAGCATTCCAATTGCTTTTCGCAAATGAATAAAACGTTTTTGATCCAAAGGTTTTGTTAGAATGTCAGCTAATTGATCCTCAGTTGAAATATATGAAAGTTGAAGAGTATTTGATTCAACTAGCTCTCTAAGAAAATGATATCTAAGTTCAATATGTTTTGTTCTAGAGTGCAACACAGGGTTTTTAGAAATGTTAATTGCACTTCTGTTGTCACAAAGAATTGTTACCGAAGATGCTGAAATCCGGAAGTCGCTCAACACACTTTTCATCCAAATGAGTTGGGTTGAACAACTACCCGCTGAAATGTATTCCGCTTCGGCAGTCGAGAGTGCTATGCAATTCTGCTTTTTACTGTGCCATGCAACAAGGCAATGGCCAAGATAGAAGCATGCACCACTCGTGCTTTTCCGATCATCCACTGATCCTGCCCAATCGGCATCTGAGTATCCAACAATATCCAAACTTGTTCCCATAGGATACCAAATTCCGAAAATAATTGATCCTTTGATATACCGGATGATCCTTTTCACCGCTTTCAGGTGAACCTCCTTTGGTGCAGATTGATATCTCGCGCAGATCCCAACACCAAAAGATATATCCGGGCGACTAGCCGTGAGGTAAAGTAGACTTCCAATCATACTTCGATACAGTTTCTCGTCTACATTCTCACTTTGTGATTCACTTCCAAGTCCCTTGTGGCTAGTTCCCATTGGAGTCGGAAAATCCTTCGAATTTTCAAGATCAAACTTTTTAACCAACTCCATTGCATACTTGGATTGACTCAAGTGAATACCTTCATCATTTTGTTTAATTTGCAATCCAAGGAAATAAGTCAATTCGCCCATCATGGACATCTCAAATTCGCTTTCCATGGTCTCCGCGAATTTAGAAGCATCATTATCTCTTGTTGCGCCAAATACAATGTCATCGACATAGATTTGTGCTACAATGAAATTGCTTTGATAATGCTTCACAAAGAGAGTCCTATCAGCTCCCCCTCGAGTGTAGCCCTTCTCCAAAAGGTGCTTTGTCAACCTTTCGTACCATGCTTGCGGTGCTTGTTTCAGACCGTAAAGAGCCTTTTTCAAACGAAAAACATGGTTAGGTTGTTTATGGTCTACAAAACCTTTCGGTTGAGCCGCATAAACTTCCTCATTTAAAATCCATTTAGAAATGCGCTCTTAACGTCCATTTGAAATAATTTGATTTTAAAATGACAAGCAATAGCAAACAGTATACGAATGAACTCGAGTCTAGCTACAGGGGCGAATGTTTCATCAAAGTCTATACCTTCTACTTGAGAGTAGCCTTGAGCAACTAATCGTGCCTTGTTCCTGATGATAGTACCATCCTCATTTTTCTTGTTCTTGAAGATCCATTTGGTACTTATCACATTATGTTGCTTTGGAGGCTTCGTTAATTCCCAGACTTTGTTTCGCTCAAATTGATGGAGCTCTTCCTGCATTGCTTTAATCCAATAGTCATCCTAAAGAGCTTCATCTATGTTCTTTGGTTCGATTAAAGATACGTAGCAAGCGAATCCACAAACCAGCTGCCTCCGAGTTCTAACTCCTTGTGGATCTCCAATAATATTCGATTCCGGATGATCCTTGGAGATTCGTAGCGTTTGTTGAAATGGAGTGCTCGGAGATATATGAGATGATTCCTGCACATTAGATAAACTTGAAGAACCATTAGACGCATCATTAATATTGGAAGTATTATTATGAGAAGATGCAACGGCAGGAGAATCATCATCTAGAGAGATATCGAGGGTAGATTTTTCAGATGCAAAGTGAAAAGCTTCATCTACTTTAACATTTATAGATTCTACGATCGTCTTAGATTCCAAGTTAAATACTCGATATGCTCTACTATTAGTAGAATACCCCAAGAAAATCCCTTCGTCACTTCGTGAGTCAAACTTTCCAAGATTTTCACGGTCACGTAAAATGTAACACCGACTCCCGAAGATGCGAAAATATTTGATGGTGGGTTTTCTACCACACCATAGTTCATATGGTGTATTTAACGTTCCCGGGCGCAAAAACACTCGATTAATGACATAGACAGCGGTGTTCACAGCTTCAGCCCAAAAATGTAGCGGTAAATTCCGGCTGTGAAGCATCACACGCGCCATCTCTTGAACAACCCTGTTTTTGCGCTCGACAACACCATTCTGTTGAGGTGTATAGGGTGCAGAGAATTCATGCTTAATACCGTTTGAAGTACAAAAGTCAATGAATTTAGAATTAATGAATTCTCCACCTCTATCACTTCTAACACGAATGATCTTTTCATTCTTTTCAATCATAATACGAAGGCAAATCTCGTGAAAAGAATCAAAAGTATCAGCTTTCTCTTTTAAAAATGCTACCCAAGAATACCTAGAGAAATCATCAACCAATAGGAAAATATACCATTTACCTCCCAAAGATGGTTGACGGGTCGGCCAAAAGAAAAAAAATTAGTCTACATAAACTACACAACATTTAATCGTAGAACGATTAAAGACAAGGAAGGATTTCACCTTTGCATACCCAAACCTTTTGAGTTTTGGAGTATGTCGGCAATGGTTGAGAAATTTTCCTTGATGAAGACGTTTTGTCTGATTGATCCTTTTCTTTGTCATCGTCTTGTTTGGAGTACTACCAACGTTCTTTTCTTTTGAAAAATCCTTCTTTGAATTCCGGGGAGTGAACTTATTGGTAGCAGTTGCAAGATGTGGTTGATTTGATCTTTGAGCTCCAATCTTGCAATTTCTTTCAATGTGCCCTGCAAAATTACAACGAAAACATACCTTTGTGCTTGACGATTCTGAAGAGGATGAAGTAGG
Source organism: Tillandsia leiboldiana (assembly GCA_029204045.2). Taxonomy (NCBI): domain Eukaryota; kingdom Viridiplantae; phylum Streptophyta; class Magnoliopsida; order Poales; family Bromeliaceae; genus Tillandsia; species Tillandsia leiboldiana. The sequence continues at coordinate 24,896 of JAQNDB010003763.1, forward strand.
CTTGTTGTCGTTGGTTGTCATGAATTCCGGTGTCGGAGGAGGAGATACCGACTGAGGCACAAAGACTGTCCCAACCGAACTAAAATTGTCTTCAGTTCGATTGTATCCGAGGCCGAACTTGTTTGTTTGACCAAGACCAAGAAGTTTATCCAACTTACTCCTTCCAGAAGAAAATTGCTGTAAGTCATCCTTGAGTTGGCAAATGGTCTCTGTCATTTCCAATTTTTCCCGTCGGGCCTCGCCGTAGAGCTTCAAGAAGTAGTTCGCTTGTTCACCATATCTATATAATTCTTCTCGAGTTGCTCATTGGACTCTTGAAGGGAAACATTTGCTTTTATCAGATTATCCCTTTCCACTTCAAGATCGGTCGAGAGAGAAGTTACCCTTTTTACTTCTTCTTCGAGATCCTGCAATCTCCCTCTCAACCCCTTGTTTTGCTTAGCCAGGTTTCTTTGAATCCCGTAAAGGTCTGTGATAGGCTAAAGCAAGATCTTCACCTTCCGAATCATCCGATTCGTTGTCCGTTGCAATCTTTTCAACAGTGGAGTTGGACAACGACTCGGATGTACTTGCCATAAAGCACATGAAGGGTGAAGATATGGACGCGTGGAATGCCGTGGAGCTCTTTTCTTCATCACTTGAAGACGACTCATTTGACGTTGAGTTGTCATCCCAAGTGACGACTTGCATCGCCTTCTTCTTTGCCGGATACTTGTTGGGACACTCCGTTGCAATGTGGCCGTAGCCTCGACATTTGAAGCATTGTAGTTGTCCCTCTGAACTTTTCTTATCCTTTGAGAAGTTCTCTTGCTTTCTTGACTTGTAACTTGAAGTACCCTTGCCTTTGATCGACTTTCCGAAGGATGGAGATTTACTTGAATACCCCTTCGAAAGTTGCGGCGAAACTTCCTTGTCAAGAGAGCGAGCTGCTTCTCAATTCCTCCATAGAAAGGTTCTCGTCATCGTCTGAGGAGGATGTATCCGCGTCTTCTTCCTTAGTTCTTTTCAACGCATAACCTGAAGACTTAGAAGTGGATGCCTTTCCAGAAGAATTGTTAGTGGTAAACGTCATTTCATATGTTGTAATGAACCAACTAATTCTTCTACACGTATTTCGTCCGGGTGTTTAATAGTTTCAATGGCTGTAACCTTTGGGCGAAATCGTTCAGGAAGAGTTCTTAAGATCTTTCTTACAATCTTAAATTCTGGAATCTTCTCTCCCAGATTAGCACATGAGTTCACGATGTCTTGCAATCGTGTATAGTAGTCCGTGAAAGATTCATTTTCTGCCATCAAGATAGAGTCAAACTTGCTCGTAAGCATTTGCAGTTTCTGAATCTTCACGAGGTTAGTTCCCTCATGTGTAACCTAAAGAACATCCCAGATTTCTTTCGCAGTCTCACATGCTGAGATGCGAGAGAACTCAGTTTGAGATAAGGCATTAAAGATAGCATTAATTCCCTTGCTATTGTAAGAAGATGAATCTAACTCTTCCTTGGTCCATTTCGACCTAGGTTTTAAGGTGTGAACATCACCGATAAATTCAGTTGGATTAGACCATCCTAATTCAATTGATTGCCACACCCGTTCGTCGATGGAAATTAAAAAGGCTTTCATCCGCACTTTCCAGTATGCAACATTTGTTCCATCGAAGAACGGGGGTCGGTTGATGTTTCCACCTCAACCATTGTTTACAACCCTATTCCCGCTCTGATACCACTTGTTGGGTTATATGTATAAGAATCTAAATAGGGGAAAAACACCTAGAGGGGGGTGAATAGGTGTAACGTATAAACACTCAAAAATCGTTGCGATAAAAACCCAATGCGGAAATAAAAAATAACTCGCAAGATTTTTACGTGAAAAACTCCATCACCGAAGTAAAAAACCACGGGACCGATAACACGGCAGAAATCCCTAAAATTAAAACACGTACAAGGTGATTTACCATACACACTTACGACTCAACCTTTCCATACGCTCTAGAGGATCTTTCTCCGCTCGCTCCACGCTTCTCGAATCCACGATCTGCGCCCAAGCCCGAATCCACGGCGTCCACGTCGATCCACGACGTCCGACCGAGTCCACGGTCTTCACCCAAGTAGCACCCTTCGAATCCACGACGTGCCTCGCTCCGAATCCACGAGAGCGGTTGAACCTTGAATCCACAAGGACACGTGAATCCACTGCGCGATTTTTTGGGGTGGTTAAATCGTTGTTTTTGGTGGTGAGATCCGCCGAATACTTAGATCAAAGATAGAACGGAAATACCATCTAAGTATTCATTTAGTTTGACTCAACTCAAGATGTGAGTATGAAACCCTAGAATCAAATAATCAATATAGATGAAGAAACATAGAGTATTCTCTAATGATTTCTTTATTCTCTATATGTGGATCTAGAGCCGTATAAGATGATAGATGACAATGACGGCTATATGGATATTGGATTACCCTAGAAGAGTCATAGGGTCTATTTATAGGTTAGAAACCTAGGAAGGAGGAGATAAGAATCAAAAAACCTAACATTTCTGGAAATTTTACGGACGGCGATCCGGATCGGATTAGCTGTGATCCGGATCGTCGTAACGGTCAGGCATTCCAGAAAAACGAAGGTTCGGGATCCGGATCGAAGTGGATTGGATCTTACAGACAAACATCAAATTCATTAGTACCGGATGCGAAGCTGATCCGGACG
>JAQNDB010003764.1:0-27587 GCA_029204045.2 Tillandsia leiboldiana
GTTTAAAACGGCCAGGGCGCAAACAGACCGCACATATATAGACGAGTCCAATCCCACTGGGATTGATGCCCTTTCTATATATGCACGGCTCACTTGGCATAACACAACCAGAGTGGTTACTAACTAAGTAATCTACTAGCAAAATTAAAGTACAATATCGACAATCTCAATTACTTGCATTACATTTGATACAACAAATATTAAATACTTGATCTTATCGCGCTGGTCCAGGTCAAGCTTATCTCGTGATCTCACCCACTCGTTCCCGACATCTCACCCCCAGCAGACTGGAAAAACAGGGCACCCGAGGGTGTGAGCACACCGGAGTGATCACAGTGGGCCCGACGAGCCGAGAAATAGCAGATGCGTACCTACTGGCTACAATGCTAGAGGAATAGAAAGATCAGGGGTTAGGGTGAAAGCCGATATTATCACTGGTGCTGTAAAGAAAGCAAACTCATAATTGGTCACAAGCATAGGAGAAATTTTAGCGGAATTTAAACATGTATCAGATAATCAACACATCAAGGAGTTAGGGACAATCAGCAAGATAACAATGGAATTAATCAGAGGATACATAGAATCATTAAAAGAGTAGATAACTAGAAGGGCAGATCAAAGGAATCAAAAGAATCAATCACATGCAATGCAAATGATGAAAACGCAAAGACCCAATCACAAGCTCCCCATTTGGTCTTCGCAAAGACTCAGGCGAGGCTGCCCCTCCTTGGCCCACTGGTTGCCCATTCCCCAAACTAGGGTCCAAGGGTTGCTCAGCCTAACAAACTTTACGGTCAAAGAACATCGCTACGGGTAGCAAATCCGCTGATATTCGTGAAGTACAACGGTGCGGCGAATCATATGCAAATGCTCAGCTCACGGTCCACTGACCGGGTAATCGGCAATAAGCCGGAAAATCCCCACTGGGATGCAAGGGCAAAAAAACCAACTGATCTCAACACTCATGCAGGAACACTCAGTCAATAAATGTCAATCATATGCAAGATCAAGGCAAATCTTCTCTCAACAGAAGCTCACAGATAAACTCAACTTCAACCCACACAAACCAACCAATGATACAAAACTTAAACACATATTTTAAGTAAACTGTTTTGAAAAGTCCAAACCTCGAAGAGCATTGCCCTGTCCTATCAAACAAGAACAGACTCAGGCGGACACTACGAAGCTTGGGTTTAGGTCCAAACCTCGCAGAGCAGTGCCTTTGTCCTATCAACAAGAACAGACTCCGGCGATCCTACGACGCCGGGCATGTTAAAATCTCAGTTAAATACATCTATGTGCTCAGAGATGTATTCATTTGATCAACCAGAACAAACAGGCTCACTAACAACCATGAAAATGTCCGAGTAAAAGTATGAATACTAGAGGTGCTATGGACAATATATGTAAGGCAAAATAGAACAGATAACAGGCCTAGATCAGGCAGATGCAGATATTATCATCAAAGAAAGGCAGCTCAAAGGTAATCGATTAAGCTATCAACAACAGGGGTCGGTCCACAACAGTATCGCACCCCAGAGGCCGAACTGATAAAACCCGGACCGAAGTAACCCACCTGTCAATGCGCAGGCAATTAATCTGAATCCTCTAAATGCTCAACTCCAGTGCAAAAATGAATCAACCTGGATCAAAAATCACCAATTCAAGGATCAATTCAGTCCCGCTAATCTAACCTAAACCCAGATCAATTTGAAACCATCTTAGTTATTTAATTGTCACCAGGATACCGTTAAATCGATGATTTTGCCGATCCGGACTACTTTATCCAATTTCCGCTCAAACGAAAGCCGATGGATTCCAACGGAAAAGCGTAGGAATCATTTGAAACATTTTACAACCAGTAATCATTGTCTATTGCATTAAAACCCTTAAAGTTTTCAGAAAATTACTACTTTAGTGCCATTTGAGCCTGTTTTCGCTCGTTCTTTCAACTGGAAAACAATTTGACGAACCGCACTTCCAGCAGGTGACATTTGTCATGCTGAACACCGTGCTCACTAATTTGCAGCAGCACGGAACCCGAGGCAAACTTCGGGCCATAAAAACCCTCTCTAACATAGCTCAAATGAATTTTTGTTTCTCCGGGACTTCAAACACTGTTTCTAACCGCGAGCATCGCGTTCAGTGACCCCAAATTAGCTAGGAATGCACTGTCGCGACTTCGCCAACAGCCCGGAACCATGTTTTATTTAAACATTTCTCTAAAAGGTGATTCACTACATCTTTTTAATTTAAACTTCAAACAAGAACATTTTGTATATCAAAGTTGGTCTGGGCACTGCCAGGACCACAGTGCTCACCCTGGTTGAGGCCCAGGGGTGCTGGTTCAAGCAGAACCAAGGTCAAGCTTAACCCTAATTCACAATGCACCAAACTTTAATCCACTCAGTTTCTGTTTGAACTGAAGTGAGCACAGAGCTCAGGGGACTATTTGGAGCAAGTTTCATATTTTAAGTTTTATCAAATTCCAACTTAATCTTCATTGAAGCATTTCATCAAACATATGGTGTGCACATTGCAACACACACACACAACACCATGGGGAACCTGGTTCTCTGCAACCAGGGCACATGAGGCTTCCAACTTGGATCAACTAGATCACCTGAGTTTCTGGAGTATTTCCCTCAACTGGAGCAACCTCAGACCCCGGGTTGGCCGAGCCCCATGATGAAGAAGATGAAGCTTTGCATTGATTTTCGTGATGCTCCATCCGAAGGGTCTGGGGCTCAACCAAATGCACCAGTAGGTGCCATTTGCTGCATGTAAGCTTCCCATACCCTTGGCTGGCCTCGGGGTGCGGCGGCGGCGCGGCGGAGCAAAGCTCCGATTTGGAGCTCATGACCTCTAATGGCGGAATTCCACAGAGCCACTTTGAAGACCCCTAACATGGATGGAAAGTCTCAAGACCTTCCCAGGAAGCTTCCGGACCATGCCTCCCCGGTCGGAAGTGGCCGGAGCTCCGGCGGCCGCAAAGTTATCAATTTCGGGGTTCAACCATGGCCGCAATCACTTTGATGCTGCATGGGTGCCATGCAAAATGCATGGGAGCACTCCTCTCATTCCCAGTAAGGCTTCTGGGTAGGTGGCCGGCGTCGTAGAGGCCCGCCGGCGCCGGGAGCACAAGCTCGGCCGAGTGCAACAAAAAGCCCGAACTAGGGCATAAAACTGCCATTAATTGGTTCAACCATACTCCACAAATTTGGTGGAGTTGGTCCTCTCCTCCTACAGTCCAAGCACACCAATTTTGGTGCGTTTATATTCAGTGGTTGCCGAGTTCTTTAGGGGCGGAGCTAGGTTAGGTTTCCGGCGACCCATTGTGGCCGCCGGCTAACCATGCTGCATGGGACCTCGGGCTTTGCAGAGAGGATTCTAAGGACCTAAGGAGTCCACTGCTAATGGTCCGGGGTGCTAGAAACCGTTGGTTAAGGATCCTCACCTTAGCCGAGCGCGGGGAAGAAGGAGGGAAGCCGGATCTCGGTCCCACTTGCACGCGCGTCCACGGCTTGCTCCAGCAGGGTCCTCCAAGCACCAGGAACTCCTCAGACACCTCCCAATCCAACTTTGAAGAGATCCCGTCCAACTTCACACCTCGGCGGAGAAGGGAAGAAAGAGGAAGGTGGCTGCGGCGGCGCTCGGCGGCGGCTGGGGGTCGGGTACACCAGAGCTCGGTTGCGCCTCTTAATGAGCTCTCAGAGGAAGGGTTGGCTAAACCCTATGGCTTTGGTTGATCCCTCTTTCACGAACTCAAGGGAAACACCCAAATAGGCTTCTTACCTTTAACACCGGCGACCCGAACGGCCGGAGGTTACGGCAACCGAGGGGACGCGTCGGTTACAGCCTAAAGATGCTGGTGGAACTTCAGTTACCGAAGAGGAAGAGGCAGGGTACTCGGGATACTCCAACACGTGTATAATGCACCATTTGCACAAAACCCCCTACACAAAGATCCTAAAACTCTAAGGTCCCTCTGTAGGTGACAAATGCACCCAGCACCCCAACTTATAAGCCTCATAATTTTTGGTACATAAAATATTAGGGGTTTCTTCAAAATACCCACTTTTTCAATGTATTTCACGCTTTCGAGTCACTCGAGTCGCCGAAACTGAAAATGGACTTCGCCACGACGTCCGGCTCGTCGAGACCTTCAAAATAGGCTAATCATTTGTTTGATTTGGTGCTCGTATGAAATCTCGGGCCATCTTGTTCTGTATGTCGCAAACCGACGCACGCACTTCGATGCACACGGGTCGCCAAACGCGAAATCCGTCAGTGCCATTGCGCTCAGAACGTCAAAATTAGCTAGGATCCATTACTCATACTCCTATGTTAAAATTCCAGATAGTGGTTCGACCATTCATGATCAAAGGGGTTAAAAATTCAAGGTTACTATTCACTTAAGTCGCGGGCCACTTTTTGATTTCTGATTTCTGGAAGATCCGACCGTCGGATCGAAAACATATGAATATGAAACTTCTATGCTTCGACGAGACGATCGCAATGGTGATCTCGGATTTTCCAGATCAGACCCCGATCAAAAGTCGATATTTCTGGGCCCACTATTGGCCCACTAACACTCCACTTTGTGCCAAATGACAAATTTAAAAACATTTAAAGGCAAACAAGACTTTCAAATTCTAGATTTCTACATCACCCACAACTTTTAAAAAGTTTCGTCCCCGAAACTTAACAAAACATACTTTAAAAATTTTCTAAACACCCAAAATATCAGTTTTCTAAGTATTATCTAGTTAATAATTTATCTTAGTACGTCGACCCACAACTTCTGTTTTGACCTATCAGACTTAGAACACTACCCAGCGCTCTCTCGTAACATGAGTCATCCTAGGGTTCGTTCCTAGCCAAAACTAGACATTGCGTTTCCTATTGCTCTGATACCATCTAATCTGTCACGCCCCGAGTTTAAAAAACCAGCGTCTAATTTTTTTTTTTTTTTTTTTTTTTTTTTTTTGAAATCAGAGTTTAAAACCGGCCAGGGCGCAACAGACCGCCACATATATAGAAGAGTCCCAATCCCACTGGGGATTGGAGCCTTTTCTATATATGCACGGCTCACTTGGCATACAACCAGAGTACTAACTACGTACATCTACTAAGCAAAATTAAATTACAATATCAATAACTTCTCAATTACATTGAATTACATTTGATACACAAATAATTAATACTTGATCTTATCGGCTGTCCAGGGTCAGCTCTATCTCGTGATCTCACCAACTCGTCCCGACATCTCAACACCCGCTCGACCTGAAAAACAGTCACCCGAGGGTGTGAGACACACCGGAGTGTATCCCAGTGGGCACGACGAGCCGAGAAATAGCAGATCGTACCTACTGGTATACAATGCTAGAGGATAGTAATAGATCAGGGGTTAGGGTAAAGCAGATATATACTGGTGCTGTAAAGAAAGCAAAACTCATAATCTGGGTACAAGCATAGGAGATAATTTTAGCAGAATTTAAAACATGTACCAGGATAATCAACACATCAAGGAGTTAGGACAATCAGCAAGATAACAATGGAACTATAATCAGAGGCATCACATAGAATCATAAAGAAGTAGATAACTAGAAGCCAGATTAAAGAATCAAAGAATCAACACATGCATCAAATAGATGAAAACGCAAAGACCCAATCACAAGCTACCATTTTGGTCTTCGCAAAGACCTCAGGCGAGGCTGCCCTCTTGGCACCACCTGGTTGACATTCCCCAAACTAGGGTCACGGGTTGCCTCAGCTAACCACTTTACCGGTAAAGAACATCGCTACGGGTAGCAAATCCGCTGATATTCGTGAAGTACAACGGTTGCGGGCGAATCATATGCAAATGCTCAAGCTCACGGTCCACTGACCGGGTAATCGGCAACAAGCCGGGAAATCCCCACTGGGATGCAATGGCAAAAACCAACTGAATCTCAACACTCATGCAGGAACACTCAGCAATAAATCTCAACTCATATGCAGATCAAGGCAAATCTCTCTCAACAGAAGCTCACAGATAAACTCAACTCAACCACACAAACCAACCAAATGATACAAAACTTAAACACATATTTTTAAGAAAAACTGTTTTGAAAAGTCCAAACCTCGAAGAGCATTGCCCTCGTCCTATCAAACAAGAACAGACTCAGGCGACACTACGAAGCTTGGGTTTAGGTCCAAACCTCGCAGAGCAGTGCCTTTGTCCTATCAAACAAGAACAGACTCCGGCGACCCTACGAAGCGGGGTAAAACCTCAGTTAATAAATCTATGTGCTCAGAGAGGTATCATTTGATCAGCAGAACAAACAGACTCACTAATCAACCATGAAAATGTCCGAGTAAAAGTATAAATACTAGAGGTGCTATGGACAATCATGTAAGGCAAAATAGAATAGATAACAGGCATAGATCAGGCAGATAGCAGATATAATATAATCAAAGAAAGGCAGGCTCAAAGAAATGTTTAAGCTATCAAAAACAGGGGTCCAACCAGTATCGCACCCCAGAGGGCCGAACTGATAAAACCCGGACCGAAGATAACCCACCTGTCAATGCGCAGGCATAAATCTGTAATCCTCTAAATGCTCAACTCCAGGTGCAAACTGAATCACCTGGATCAAAAATCACCAATCAAGGATCAATTCAGTCCCGCTAACTCTAACCTAAGACCAGATCAATTTAAAACCTTCTTAGTTATTCTAACTGTAACCCAGATACCGTAAAATCGACGATTTTGCCGATTCTCGGACTGTTATCCGATTTCCGCTCAACGAAAGTCGATGGATTCCCAACGAAAAGCTTAGGAATCATTTAACATTTTACTAACCAGTACACATTGGCTATTTTGCATTAAAACCCTTAAAGTTTTCAGAAATTACATTTTAGTGCCATTTGAGCACTGTTTTCGCTCGTTCTTTCAACTGGAAAACAATTTTGATGAACCGTCACTTCCAGCAGGTGGCATTTACCATGCTGAACACCGTGCTCACTAATTTGCAGCAGCACGGAACCCGAGGCAAACTTCGGGCCATAAAAACCCTCTCTAACATAGCTCAAATGAATTTTTGTTTCTTCCGGGACTTCAAACACTGTTTCTAACGCGAGCATCGCGTTCAGTGACCCCAAATTAGCTAGGAATGCACTGTCGCGACTGTCGCCAACAGCCCGGAACCATGTTTTATTTAAACATTTCTCTAAAAGGTTGATTCAACTACATCTTTTAATTTAAACTTCAAACAAGAACATTTTGTATATCAAAGTTGGTCTGGGCACTGCCAGGACCACAGTGCTCACCCTGGTTGAGGCCCAGGGGTGCTGGTTCAAGCAGAACCAAGGTCAAGCTTACACCCTAATTCACAATGCACCAAACTTTAATCCACTCAGTTTCTGTTTGAACTGAAGTGAGCACAGAGCTCAGGGGACTATTTGGAGCAAGTTTCATATTTACAGTTTTATCAAATTCCAACTTAATCTTCATTGAAGCATTTCATCAAACATATGGTGTGCACAATTGCAACACACACACACAACACCATGGGGAACCTGGTTCTCTGCAACCAGGGCACATGAGGGCTTCCAACTTGGATCAACTAGATCCACTGAGTTTCTGGAGTATTTCCCCTCAACTGGAGCAACCTCAGAACCCCGGGTTGGCCGAGCCCCATGATGAAGAAGATGAAGCTTTGCATTGATTTTCGTGATGCTCCATCCGAAGGGTCTGGGGCTCAACCAAATGCACCAGTAGGTGCCATTTGCTGCATGTAAGCTTCCCATACCCTTGGCTGGCCTCGGGGTGCGGCGGCGGCGCGGCGGAGCAAAGCTCCGATTTGGAGCTCATGACCTCTAATGGCAGAATTCCACAGAGCCACTTTGAAGACCCCTAACATGGATGGAAAGTCTCAAGACCTTCCCAGGAAGCTTCCGGACCATGCCTCCCCGGTCGGAAGTGGCCGGAGCTCCGGCGGCCGCAAAGTTATCAATTTCGGGTTCAACCATGGCCGCATCACTTTGATGCTGCATGGGTGCCATGCAAATGCATGGGAGCACTCCTCTCATTCCCAGTAAGGCTTCTGGGTAGGTGGCCGGCGTCGTAGAGGCCCGTCGGCGCCGGAGCACAAGCTCGGCCGAGTGCAACAAAAAGCCCGAACTAGGGCATAAAACTGCCATTAATTGGTTCAACCATACTCCACCAAATTTGGTGGAGTTGGTCCTCTCCTCCTACAGTCCAAGCACACCAATTTTGGTGCGTTTATATTCAGTGGTTGCCGAGTTCTTAGGGGCGGAGCTAGGTTAGGTTTCCGGCGACCCATTGTGGCCGCCGGCTAACCATGCTGCATGGGACCTCGGGGCTTTGCAGAGAGGATTCTAAGGACCTAAGGAGTCCACTGCTAATGGTCCGGGGTGCTAGAAACCGTTGGTTAAGGATCCTCACCTTAGCCGAGCTCGGGGAAGAAGGAGGAAGCCGGATCTCGGTCCCACTTGCACGCGCGGCCACGGCTTGCTCCAGCAGGGTCCTCCAAGCACCAGGAACTCCTCAGACACCTCCCAATCCAACTTTGAAGAGATCCCGTCCAACTTCACACCTCGTCGGAGAAGGGAAGAAAGAGGAAGGTGGCTGCGGCGGCGCTCGGCGGCGGCTGGGGTCGGGTACACCAGAGCTCGGTTGCGGCCTCTTAATGAAGCTCTCAGAGGAAGGTTGGCTAAACCCTATGGCTTTGGTTGATCCCTCTTTCACGAACTCAAGGGAAACACCCAAATAGGCTTCTTACCTTTAACACCGGCGACCCGAACGGCCGGAGGTTACGGCAACCGAGGGGACGCGTCGGTTACAGCCTAAAGATGCTGGTGGAACTTCAGTTACCGAAGAGGAAGAGGCAGGGTACTCGGGATTACTCCAACACGTGTATAAATGCACATTTGCACAAAACCCCCTACACAAAGATCCTAAAACTCTAAGGTCCCTCTGTAGGTGACAAATGCACCCAGCACCCCAACTTATAAGCCTCATAATTTTTGGTACATAAAATATTAGGGTTTCTTCAAAAATACCCACTTTTTCAATGTATTTCACGCTTTTCGAGGCACTCGAGTCGCCGAAACTGAAAATGGACTTCGCCACGACGTCCGGCTCGTCGAGACCTTCAAAATAGGCTAATCATTTGTTTGATTTGGTGCTCGTATGAAATCTCGGGCCATCTTGTTCTGTATGTCGCAAACCGACGCACGCACTTCGATGCACACGGGTCGCCAAACGCGAAATCCGTCAGTGCCATTGCGCTCAGAACGTCAAAATTAGCTAGGATCCATTACTCATACTCCTATGTTAAAATTCCAGATAGTGGTTCGACCATTCATGATCACAAGGGGTTAAAAATTCAAAGGTTACTATTCACTTAAGTCGCGGGCCCACTTTTTGATTTCTGATTTCTGGAAGATCCGACCGTCGGATCGAAAACATATGAATATGAAACTTCTATGCTTCGACGAGACGATCGCAATGGTGATCTCGGATTTTCCAGATCAGACCCCGATCAAAAGTCGATATTTCTGGGCCCACTATTGGCCCAATAACACTCCACTTTTGCCAAAATGACAAATTTAAACATTTAAAGGCAAACAGAGACTTTCAAATTCTAGATTTCTACAGCCGAGGAAGTAAAGGGCTCGGAGAGGCGGCGAGGTCGGGGCCGTCGGGGCGGTAGCCGCGTAGGCGGAACCAGTCGAGGAGGCGGAGGGCCTCGTCGTGGTAGGGGTCGGGGTCGGGGTCGGGGTCGGCGTCGACGTCGGCGACGGAGCAGAGCGCGCGGATCCACCTCCACAGTTAGGCCTAGGCGGAGAGGGTCGGGTCCGGGTCCGGGTCTGGGTCGCCGGGGGGGTTTGGAGGAGGAGTCAAAGAGGAGTTGGGCAAGGCGGGGATGGGGATGGGGAGGGGGAGAGGGTGAGGGCGTCCATCTCCTCAAGTAGAAGAGGAAAGGGAAGGGATGAGATAAGAGATGCATCTGTGCAACCTAGGTTTTTTTTTTTTTTTTTTTCTTTTTTCTTCTTCTTGCGCGCCAAGTGAAAGTTAGTAGCGAAAAATTTTCGCCCGCATTTCATTTTCCAGCTTTTAACGACGGTTTATTGCACCCGTCGTTAATTTATTTACTTTTAGCGACAATTTTGTTGCTTTTAGGGACGAAGTATTACACACCGTCGTTAATTTGATTATTTTTAACGACCATTAATTGTGCCCGTCGTTAATTGATTACTTTTAACGACCACTTATTGCGCCCGTCGTTAAAAATTAGTCGTTATATGTAGTACACTGAACTTTATCAAATTGCGAAGTTCGAGTGTGTGGAGGGTTGAATGATACCCTTAGAATGTTTTTGTAAGCTTCCGGAGGGTCCTAGAAGGTTCCCGGAGAGTTTGGGCGCAAATCGGAAATCTTCGAAAATTTTGAAATTTTGGGGTTTTTGGCTTCGGGATCCGGATCAGATAGGGGCGATCCGGATCGTGCCCCCCGAAACTGGAAATTCCACGTTCGGGATCCGGATCGGATAGGGGCAATCCGGATCGTCCGCGCGAAACTGGAAATTCCACGTTCGGGATCCGGATCGGTTGGGTGCAGTCCGGATCGTGCGAGTCTGGACAGCACAGTAAGAAATGTAATAACATTTCTTGCAAGGGTCTTTTAGGATTTTGTTACATTAGGGTTTTTAACCCCCTTCACTCTTCTTTTCCTCTCATTTGGAGAGAGCAAGAGAAAGTGTTAGAGAGAGAGTGAGAGGGAGAGAGAAATCTTGGATTTCCTTCTCCAACACATCTCACTATTTGGATTCTTCTTCAACCTCCTCTTCTCCACCATTGAAGCTTGCCACAAGAGCTTGGAGGAAGGCTAGAACTTGAAGAAGAAGGAAGTTTGGAGCTATTGTGCCTATCCTTTGCTTTTCCAAGGTGGGATTTGAGCTAAAAGAGGTTTGGAACACTTCTTTTTCCTTTCTTTTGGGATTTTTGAAGGAAAACCTAGGTTTTGGAAAACTAGGGTTTATTTTGGGGCTTTTTGATTTATAGCTTTTGGGGTGGAATTGATGGGTGTAGAACACTCTTGTAGGTTGGTTTTGAAGCTTTTCTTGTTTGGATTTCAAGATTTAGCAAGATTTCTCAACCTAAGGTATTTTCCACCTATTTTCCTTATGATTTAAGGGATTTTGTGATTAGGGTTTTGTGATGTTTTGACCCTTTGGAAACTTCTCTTAGGGCATAAGAGGAAGTGTGGGCTTCTTGGTTGGGATCCTTCACAAGGATTTGGCAACTATCCGGTGGGTCTGACCTCACCGAAATGGGTGAACTCCCCCTATGTCTTCTATAGACTTTTAGGGCATCATTGCTATATTAAACATGCATCGTTTGATTTATCATGATTTATGATCATGCATTTGAACCCCTTCATGTGTAGAAAATTTCATACTCTATGTAGTAGAGGTAAACATTGTAGGTGCATGGGCACTTTGAGGGGGGATTGAATGGGAATTTTCGTGAACTTAAGCTTTTGGATATGAATAGAGAATAACTATACATGTTATAGAATTATTGAGATATGTTATGCATATGGTCATGAAGAAAATGGACATTATGACATTAGTGCCATCTAGTGTAGTGAGATACAAGTAAGTAGAAAACTTCTAAACTTGTACAATCAAGATGAAATAGTGAGATTCCATGTTTGAGACATGAGGACAACTTGTAAATGTTTTACTCTTTCATTATGCAAAATTAATGTTAATATTGTACATGAAACATTGACACTTGGGATACTATACCCCGACCTAAAGGTCGATGATGCTTTTCCGTGTTTTAGACACGATGACTTGCTATTCCGTGTTTCAGACACGATGATCGAGACTTGCTTGCTTGCCGTTTGTGCTCATTCGCACATGCTTGGTAGGGTCGCTCCCTCCAAGCCGGCACTCCGGAGTTGGCCATTTGCGACATTATGATCGCCGTGCGGGATTGGGTGCCGATTGGGACGCCGTTGGTTTGGCATAGCTCCTTGGGGGGTGCCACCACGGGACCATGAGGCGTGGCTCAAGCTTAGACTCAAAGAAAGTCTTCAAGAGAAAAGGATTAAGTTAACCAAACTTAACATTGAATATCACAAAGATGATACATTAATGGTAGTTGGACATACATGATAGATTCATATCATCATCACCTTGTACATGAGCATAGAGGCATGATAGTAGTAGAGTACTTTACTTTACTTCAGTTGTTTATTTTCTGCATTTCATTCCAGCAGTTTACTATCTTATGCCTCAGTTGACCTAGTGGTGTATTTCGCTTCTCTCGGCAGCTTACCCACTGGGAACTATTGTTTAATAGTTCTCACCCCATTTGGGATGTTGTTTTTCAGAGCCATCCGCAGCGGGAGGGGCTCGGGACCGTGGCAAGGGGTTATCGCATAGCTAGCTATTCCCCGTCGGACCACTCGAGGTGGTTACAGGACACCTTTTCCTTTGTTTTGTTAGAGAAGTGTTGGTGCATTTTGGCATAGAAACCACCCATGTATTTTGATAAGTTGTATTTAAGGGAACTATATGTGTATTTTGGATTTTAACTTCTTGTATGATAGTTGTTATCTACTTTCCTCTTTATGTATAGTTTAGTTGTGTTGTGCTCTGATTACTAGTAGGATGTGTTTATTGCCTTCCTTCCGCTTGTTGTTGTAGACGCCTTGTGTGTACCGGGGGTACCTTGTGCACACGGCGGGTCTGTGCACGTGCTGGGTAGGCTTCCGCTGGGGCCTGGGGCGTGACAGATTATTTTGGTATCAGAGCCTAGGGTTAAGTCTTAGTGGACCTAGCAAACCTTAGGCTGGTTGGACTATAAGGATTTAGAACGCAAGAGACGGGGTCTTATATGATTACTTGGCGAAAATAACATGATTGGGTCAATACTATAACTTCATAAGAGTTGGAGTTGATCGAAGTGATTGCACCTTCTATTTCCTTGGAAGGTCTGGTTGGCGGCCGACAACCTGACATCGGGAAATAATTGTGGCATGCTTCATTTGCTTTCGCATGATTGGGATTTGTTTTGAGTGGGGATGCGTTTCGCGTTGGTTATACTAACCTACGCATTTTATGCCTGTTACAGTTTGTTATGCCTACGACTCGCTCCATGACGGCCGAGGAGGCCGATGCGGAGACATCCGCTACTTCCGGATCCAGTGAGGTCCGAGATTTGAGAGTGCAGCTGGCTATGCTAGCTGATGTAGTGGAGCGGCAGTCGGCTGCGGCGCGAGAGCAGGCTGAGGCTTCGCGTCGGCAGGATGCAAGGATGCAGAGGTTGGAAGCTCTTTTGACCCAGCAGTTGGCGGCAAGGGGAACTCAAGACCCTTCGCAACCACCCGTGCAACAACGGGAGCACATGGGAGGAGTGACCGATGCACTTCGACCTGAGGTGCCCGAGCCTTCACATCACACTCCGAGTGCTGGGCGCCGGGAAGAGGTTGTGATGTCACCGCCAGTTCAGACTCCACCGGCGAGGACGGTTTTACCGATGATGGTAGCAGGAGAAGAGCGGACCGACTCATGGCTCGTTTGAAGGAATTCCGGGAATCCAAGCCCCGGACATATGATGGAGAGAAACCCGACTATTGGGTTTTTGAGAAGTGGATTCTACACATGGAGAAACTTTTCCACGATACCTTCGTAGCGGAGGGAGACCGGGTGTGGTTGGCAACACACCACCTCGAGGGCGATGCTTACCAGTGGTGGACGGACATTCGGGATGACCCCACGACCGATTTGGCAGCAATCACATGGCCGCGGTTCAAGAAGATGCTCGCAATGAAGTATTTTACGGCGAGCGCAAAAAGGCAAATGGAAAGAGACCTCCGCACCTTGAGGCAAGGAGACAAAACCGTGGCGGAGCACGAGAGGGAATTACTCGACTACTTAACTGTATTCCGCACGTTGTGAGGGACGACGAGGACAAGGCCCGTATGTTCGAGAACGGCCTTAGACCGTCCATTTTCAGATTGGTTCAGACCCTAAACCTCCAAACCTACCGGGAGGTTGTGGACCGTGCCTTGATAGTGGAGAAAGGCGCGGAGATTGCTAAGGAAGAGAGAGAAGCTCTTGATAGAACGCGAGGCAAGAGGACGGCAACCGAGGGCGCAAGTCATAAGCCCTATTCGAAGAAACCGCCGAAGCACCCGAGGAGCCAGTCTGGAGGACGCGGCTCATCTTCACACCGGGGAGGACCTGACCGTCGGCGGCCCCCGCGTTGCGTGATTTGTGGTGGACCCCATGTGCCGCCGCAATGCCCGCAGCGTGGAGGCAAGTGCTACCTTTGTGGTCAGGAGGGCCACTTTCGATCAGAGTGCCCGCGAGGCTCGACACCGACACCTTCATCAGCATCGGCACCAGTTATTCCAGGACAGGTGACCCCACCCACCTACTCTCAGTCAGGGCGACCACCGGCGTCGCGACAGTACGAGGGGCCACGGCAGGCTCCGAGTGGGCGCATGTATGCGGCCCAAACTGAGGAGGCTTCAGCGGCAGAGGACGTCGTTGCAGGTATTATCTTGATTCATAGCATTCGAGTTCGAGCTTTATTTGACACTGGTGCATCTCATTCATACATTGACCGGCTGTTTGCCGAGTTGCATGGCATTGAGTTAGTTCCTACCTTGCATCCGGGACGAGTCTTAGTTCCCGATCATACTTTGGAGATTCGGGAGTTTTCCCCTAGTTGTCCTATTAGGATTGGGGATTGGATTTTGCCTGCAGATTTGTTGGCCCTCCATCGACTTGGAGAATTCGATGTGGTATTGGGCATGGATTGGCTCACAAGATATCACGCTACCATTGATTGTGAGAATCGACTCGTGAAGTTTCGAGAACCGGGACAGGAGGAAATTGTGTTCAGAGGCTGCAAAAGTTCACTGTTTGCGATGACTATCTCTTCCACCAGAGCAAAACAATTGATTAGGAGTGGATGTGTCGCCTACTTGGCTACTGTTGTGGATAGGAGCTGTGAGACTCCGAGAGTGGAGGATATCCCAGTTGTGCGAGAGTTTGTTGATGTGTTCCCGGCAGAGCTACCGGGGATGCCTCCGGATAGAGAGATCGAGTTTGTGGTGGATCTGATCCCTGGAACTACCCCAATCTCGAAAGCACCATATAGGATGGCACCGGCAGAGTTAAAAGAGCTCAAGGCACAGCTTCAAGACTTGTTGGAAAAAGGCTTCATCCGACCGAGCGTTTCACCTTGGGGAGCACCAGTTTTGTTCGTCAAGAAAAAGGATGGATCGCTTCGCCTTTGCGTGGACTATCGCGAGCTTAACAAGGTCACAATTAAGAATAAGTATCCATTGCCGAGGATTGATGATTTGTTTGATCAACTTCAAGGATCAAGAGTGTATTCGAAGATTGACCTTCAGTCTGGATATCACCAACTCAAGATCAAGCCAGAGGATGTTCCTAGAACGGCTTTCAGGACACGGTATGGACACTATGAGTTTACTGTTATGCCGTTTGGGCTCACTAATGCCCCGGCAGCTTTTATGGATTTGATGAACCGTGTCTTCAAGCCCTTTTTGGATAGATTCGTCGTGGTGTTCATCGACGATATTTTGGTGTACTCTCGAAGTGATGAAGAACATGAGGATCACTTGCGGCAAGTGTTGCATTTACTTCGAGAGAAAGAGCTCTACGCCAAGCTGAAGAAATGTGAGTTTTGGCTACGAGAGGTAGCGTTCTTGGGTCATGTAATATCAGATAGAGGAATAGCTGTGGACCCCAAGAAAATTGAGGCAATTAAGGATTGGCCTAGACCGACGAACATCACCGAGATCCGGAGTTTTATCGGTCTGGCCGGTTACTATCAGCGTTTTGTTGAGGGATTTGCAAGGTTATCTACTCCCCTAACGCGACTAACGCATAAAGGCACCAAGTTTATCTGGAATGATGCGTGTGAGAGAAGCTTCAGGGAATTGAAGGAACGGTTGACAACCGCCCCGATCTTGGCTTTGCCTACTGCGGGAGCAGGATACGTGATCTACAGTGATGCTTCCTTGAGTGGGTTAGGGTGTGTTTTGATGCAAAACAAGAAGGTTATTGCTTATGCCTCTCGTCAATTAAAGGACTACGAGAAAAACTATCCCACTCATGATTTGGAATTAGCCGCCGTGGTATTTGCATTGAAGCTGTGGCGACACTACTTATACGGTGAGCATTGTGAGGTATATACTGATCATAAGAGTCTAAAGTACCTCTTTACTCAGAAGGAGTTGAATCTTAGGCAGCGCAGATGGTTGGAGCTGCTTAAGGATTATGATTTGACTATTCTCTACCATCCTGGGAAAGCAAATGTTGTGGCGGATGCTCTAAGCCGCAAATCGATGGAAAATTTAGCGATGATGATCACTTACCAACAACCATTACTTCAAGATATGAGACGATTGGAGTTGGAGGTTGTGGCACCCGAGACACCCATGAGATTGATGGCATTGGTGTTGCAACCGACTCTTATGGAAAGGATCAAGATGAAACAAGTCCAAGATCCTAGTTTGGAAAAGATTCGGGCTACACTTGTCAATGGCCGAGCAGGTGAGTTTCATGTGGATGATCATGGCATACTTCGTTTTCGAAGTCGACTTTATGTACCGGCGGATTTGGAGATCAAAGAAGAGATCCTGAAGGAAGCACACCGAGCACCTTATTCTCTTCACCCAGGTGGCACCAAAATGTACAAGGACTTAAGGTTACTTTATTGGTGGCCCGGCATGAAGAAAGATGTTGGAAAATTTGTGGCTCAATGCTTGACATGTCAACAAGTGAAAGCCGAGCACCGACTTCCCGCAGGCAAGTTGCAGAGCTTACCCATTCCCGTGTGGAAGTGGGAGAGGATCACCATGGATTTTGTTATTGGATTGCCTCGCTCTCAGGCTGGGCATGATGCTATTTGGGTGATAGTGGATAGGTTAACTAAATCTGCTCATTTTATCCCTATCCATACTACCTGGTCTAGAGAGAAGCTTGCACAAAAGTACCTTGATGAGATTGTGCGATTGCATGGAGTGCCTGTTTCTATAGTTTCCGATCGAGATCCAAGATTTGCATCTCATTTTTGGAGGAGCCTTCACGAGGCCCTAGGCACGCAGCTGGATTTCAGTACAGCTTTCCACCCCCAGAGTGATGGGCAGTCTGAGCGAACCATACAAATCTTGGAGGACATGCTCAGAGCATCTGTTTTGGATTATCAAAGTGGTTGGCATCAATATCTATCGATGGCCGAGTTTGCCTATAACAATAGTTATCAAGCAAGTATCAAGATGGCGCCATTCGAGGCTCTTTATGGAAGAAAGTGTCGATCACCTCTTCATTGGAGCGAGGTGGGAGAACGATTGATTTTAGGCCCCGATGTACTTCAAGAGGCCGAAGACAAGGTACGACTAGCTCGGGAACGTTTGATTTCAGCTCAAAGTCGACAAAAGAGTTACGCGGATAAGCGTCGGCGCGATTTGGAATTTCAAGTTGGAGACCATGTCTTCCTAAAAGTATCGCCGACTAGAGGAGTCAAGAGATTTGGCATCCGAGGGAAGCTAAGTCCCCGATTATTGGACCTTTTGAGATTTTGGAGCGTATCGGCCCGGTGGCTTATCGGCTGGCTCTACCGCCTAACCTATCGGGAGTGCACAATGTGTTCCATGTTTCGACGCTCCGGAAGTATGTTTTTGATCCATCTCATGTGGTGGACTTCGCCCCGCTGGAACTACACGAGGACTTGAGCTTTGAGGAGCAACCGGTGAAAATTTTGGCTCGTGAGGTGAAGAAACTTCGGAATCGCGAGATACCTTATGTGAAGGTACTTTGGAGCAATCACGAGGATCGAGAGGCCACGTGGGAGCTTGAGAGCGCGCTGCAGGAGCAGTTCCCTCATCTTTTTCAGCTGGAGACTTGAGGTACTTCACTTCTAGTTTCGCGGACGAAACTCCTTTTTAGGAGGGGTGATTGTAGTACACTGAACTTTATCAAATTGCGAAGTTCGAGTGTGTGGAGGGTTGAATGATACCCTTAGAATGTTTTTGTAAGCTTCCGGAGGGTCCTAGAAGGTTCCCGGAGAGTTTGGGCGCAAATCGGAAATCTTCGAAAATTTTGAAATTTTGGGGTTTTTGGCTTCGGGATCCGGATCGGATAGGGGCGATCCGGATCGTGCCCCCCGAAACTGGAAATTTCACGTTCGGGATCCGGATCGGATAGGGGCAATCCGGATCGTCCGCGCGAAACTGGAAATTCCACGTTCGGGATCCGGATCGGTTGGGTGCAGTCCGGATCGTGCGAGTCTGGACAGCACAGTAAGAAATGTAATAACATTTCTTGCAAGGGTCTTTTAGGATTTTGTTACATTAGGGTTTTTAACCCCCTTCACTCTTCTTTTCCTCTCATTTGGAGAGAGCAAGAGAAAGTGTTAGAGAGAGAGTGAGAGGGAGAGAGAAATCTTGGATTTCCTTCTCCAACACATCTCACTATTTGGATTCTTCTTCAACCTCCTCTTCTCCACCATTGAAGCTTGCCACAAGAGCTTGGAGGAAGGCTAGAACTTGAAGAAGAAGGAAGTTTGGAGCTATTGTGCCTATCCTTTGCTTTTCCAAGGTGGGATTTGAGCTAAAAGAGGTTTGGAACACTTCTTTTTCCTTTCTTTTGGGATTTTTGAAGGAAAACCTAGGTTTTGGAAAACTAGGGTTTATTTTGGGGCTTTTTGATTTATAGCTTTTGGGGTGGAATTGATGGGTGTAGAACACTCTTGTAGGTTGGTTTTGAAGCTTTTCTTGTTTGGATTTCAAGATTTAGCAAGATTTCTCAACCTAAGGTATTTTCCACCTATTTTCCTTATGATTTAAGGGATTTTGTGATTAGGGTTTTGTGATGTTTTGACCCTTTGGAAACTTCTCTTAGGGCATAAGAGGAAGTGTGGGCTTCTTGGTTGGGATCCTTCACAAGGATTTGGCAACTATCCGGTGGGTCTGACCTCACCGAAATGGGTGAACTCCCCCTATGTCTTCTATAGACTTTTAGGGCATCATTGCTATATTAAACATGCATCGTTTGATTTATCATGATTTATGATCATGCATTTGAACCCCTTCATGTGTAGAAAATTTCATACTCTATTTAGTAGAGGTAAACATTGTAGGTGCATGGGCACTTTGAGGGGGGATTGAATGGGAATTTTCGTGAACTTAAGCTTTTGGATATGAATAGAGAATAACTATACATGTTATAGAATTATTGAGATATGTTATGCATATGGTCATGAAGAAAATGGACATTATGACATTAGTGCCATCTAGTGTAGTGAGATACAAGTAAGTAGAAAACTTCTAAACTTGTACAATCAAGATGAAATAGTGAGATTCCATGTTTGAGACATGAGGACAACTTGTAAATGTTTTACTCTTTCATTATGCAAAATTAATGTTAATATTGTACATGAAACATTGACACTTGGGATACTATACCCCGACCTAAAGGTCGATGATGCTTTTCCGTGTTTTAGACACGATGACTTGCTATTCCGTGTTTCAGACACGATGATCGAGACTTGCTTGCTTGCCGTTTGTGCTCATTCGCACATGCTTGGTAGGGTCGCTCCCTCCAAGCCGGCACTCCGGAGTTGGCCATTTGCGACATTATGATCGCCGTGCGGGATTGGGTGCCGATTGGGACGCCGTTGGTTTGGCATAGCTCCTTGGGGGGTGCCACCACGGGACCATGAGGCGTGGCTCAAGCTTAGACTCAAAGAAAGTCTTCAAGAGAAAAGGATTAAGTTAACCAAACTTAACATTGAATATCACAAAGATGATACATTAATGGTAGTTGGACATACATGATAGATTCATATCATCATCACCTTGTACATGAGCATAGAGGCATGATAGTAGTAGAGTACTTTACTTTACTTCAGTTGTTTATTTTCTGCATTTCATTCCAGCAGTTTACTATCTTATGCCTCAGTTGACCTAGTGGTGTATTTCGCTTCTCTCGGCGGCTTACCCACTGGGAAACTATTGTTTAATAGTTCTCACCCCATTTGGGATGTTGTTTTTCAGAGCCATCCGCAGCGGGAGGGGCTCGGGACCGTGGCAAGGGGTTATCGCATAGCTAGCTATTCCCCGTCGGACCACTCGAGGTGGTTACAGGACACCTTTTCCTTTGTTTTGTTAGAGAAGTGTTGGTGCATTTTGGCATAGAAACCACCCATGTATTTTGATAAGTTGTATTTAAGGGAACTACATGTGTATTTTGGATTTTAACTTCTTGTATGATAGTTGTTATCTACTTTCCTCTTTATGTATAGTTTAGTTGTGTTGTGCTCTGATTACTAGTAGGATGTGTTTATTGCCTTCCTTCCGCTTGTTGTTGTAGACGCCTTGTGTGTACCGGGGGTACCTTGTGCACACGGCGGGTCTGTGCACGTGCTGGTAGGCTTCCGCTGGGGCCTGGGGCGTGACATTATAGCTATAATTTCTTGTAGTGTATTGAAGAGAGTGGCTCTTTGAGCATCTTTCATTAGAAATCCCACCTTATACCAACCTTGAAATTTTGACAGAGTCAAGTATTTCAACATGCATTTATTTAATCAAACTTGAAAAACCTTGCTTGGTATACATGTGGTAGCTGCACACAGTACTCGGACGACCGAGGTGGTAGCTCTTTCCTCCATGTGGTGGTAGTTTTCACACTCCTCAATGGGATGTAACTCTTTCCACATCTTTTGAGCATAATACTTTTCTTTGACTCCCCCTCAATTGGCTATCAATTATTTAAGATATAAAGTATTTAGCCAAATATTGATCTCGATTTCATACTCGACTAAACAGTCAAATAAGATAAAAACTATACCAAGAGATCATCGAGAGAGAAATTGACTTGATCAAAACAAAGATGAGTTAATTGACATAAATGATCATTGCATCAAATGAAATATTATGACATCTAAAGCATAATAGATTTCTAAATATATAAAAGGATGCAGTTAAAGTCAATCAAACTAATGCTCAATTAATATTCTATGTCTAAGCATAGATAATGAACAAAACACAAAAACAAAACCTAACCTAAGCAAAAGTTTCAAAAAGAAGTTTATTTCAAGGAAAGCATTCCAATTGCTTACGCAAATGAATAAAACGTTTTTGATCCAAAGGTTTTGTTAAAATATCAGCTAATTGATCTTCAGTTGAAATATATGACAGTTGAAGAGTATTTGATTCAACTAGCTCTCTAAGAAAATGATATCTAAGTTCAATGTGTTTTGTTCTAGAGTGCAACACAGGGTTTTTGGAAATGTTTATAGCACTAGTGTTGTCACAAAGAATTGTTACCGAAGTTGCTGAAATCCGGAAGTCGCCTCAACACACTTTTCATCCAAATGAGTGGGTTGAACAACTACCCGCTGAGATATATTCCGCTTCGGCAGTCGAGAGTGCAATGCAGTTTTGCTTTTTACTGTGCCATGCAACAAGGCAATGGCCTAAATAAAAACATGCACCACTCGTACTTTTCCGATCATCCACAGATCCTGCCCAATCGGCATCTGAGTATCCAATAATATCTAAACTTGTTCCCATAGGATACCAAATTCCGAGATTTATGGTTCCTTTAATGTATCGGATGATCCGTTTCACCGCTTTCAGGTGAACCTCCTTTGGTGCAGATTGATATCTCGCGCAGATCCCAACACCAAAAGATATATCCGGGCGACTAGCCGTGAGGTAAAGTAGACTTCCAATCATACTCCGATAAAGTTTCTCGTCTACATTCTCACTAAAAGATTCACTTCCTAATCCTTTATTGCTAGTTCCCATTGGAGTCGGAAAATCTTTACAATTTTCTAGATCAAACTTTTTGACCAACTCCATAGCATAGTTGGATTGACACAAATGGATGCCTTCGTCACTCTGTTTCACTTGCAATCCAAGGAAATAAGTCAATTCGCCCATCATTGACATCTCAAATTCGCTTTCCATGGTTTCAGCGAATTTAGAAGCATCATTATCCTTTGTTGCTCCAAAAACAATGTCATCGACATAGATTTGTGCAACAATGAAGTTATTTTGATAATGCTTCACAAAGAGAGTCCTGTCAGCTCCCCCTCGAGTATAGCCCTTATCCAATAGGTGCTTTGTTAGCCTTTCGTACCATGCTCGCGGTGCTTGTTTTTAAACCGTTAAAGAGCCTTTTTCAAACGAAAAACATGGTTAGGTAGTTTACAGTCTACAAACCTTTCGGTTGAGCCACATAAACTCCTCATTTAAAAACCCATTTAAAAACGCGCTCTTAACGTCCATTTGAAATAATTTTATTTTAAAATGACAAGCTATCGCGAATAAGATACGAATGGACTCGAGTCTAGCTACAGGGACGAAAGTTTCATCAAAGTCTATACCTTCTACTTGAGAGTAGCCTTGAGCAACTAAACGTGCTTTGTTCCTGATGATGGTACCATCTTCATTTTTCTTATTCTTGAAAATCCATTTGGTACCTATCACATTGTGTTGCTTTGGAGGCTTTGTTAATTCCCAGACTTTGTTTCGCTCAAACTGATGGAGCTCTTCCTGCATTGCTTTAATCCAGTAGTCATCCTGAAGAGCTTCATCGATGTTCTTTGGTTCGATCAAGGAAACGTAGCAAGAGAATCCACAAACCAACTGTCTCCGAGTTTTGACTCCTTCTTGTGGGTCTCCAATGATGTTTGATTCAGGATGATCCTTGGAGATTCGTACGTTTGTTGCAACGGAGTACTCGGAGGTACATGAGATGATTCCTGCATATCAGATAAACTTGAAGAACCATTAGATGCATCATTAATATTGGAAGTATTATCATGAGAAGATGCACTTACAGGAGTATCATCATCAAGAGAGATATCGAGGGTAGATTTTTCAGATGCAAAGTGAAAAACTTCATCTACTTTAACATTTATAGATTCTACAATCGTTTTAGATTCCATGTTAAATACCTGATATGCTCTGCTATTTGTAGAATAACCCAAAAGATCCCTTCGTCACTTCGAGAATCGAACTTACCAAGATTTTCGCGATCACGCAAAATAAACATCGACTCCCAAAGATACGAAAGTATTTGATATCCGGTTTTCTACTAAACCACAGCTCATATGGTGTATTTAAAGTTCCTGGGCGTAAATACACTCGATTAATGACATAGACAGCGGTGTTCACAGCTTCAGCCCAAAAATATAGCGGTAAAATTCCGGCTATGAAGCATCACACGCGCCATCTCTTGAACAACCCTGTTTTTGCGCTCAACAACACCATTCTGCTGAGGTGTATAGGGTGCTGAGAATTCATGTTTTATGCCGTTGGAAGTGCAAAAATCAATGAATTAGAATTAATGAATTCTCCACCTCTATCACTTCTAACACGAATGATCTTTTCATTCTTTTCAATCATAATACGATGGCAAATCTCATGAAAAGAATCAAACGTATCAGCTTTCTCTTTTTTTAAAAAAAAAATGCTACCCATGAAAACCTAGAGAAATCATCAACCAATAAGAAAATATACCATTTACCTCCCAAAGATGGTTGACGGGTCGGTCCAAAGAAAGAAAATAGTCTACATAAACTACACAACATTAATCGTAGGAAGATTAAAGACAAGGAAAGATTTCACCTTTGCATACCCAAACCTTTTGAGTTTTAGAGTATGTTGGCAATGGTTGAGAAATTTTCCTTGATGAAGACGTCTTGTATGATTGATCTTTTTCTTTTGTCATCGTCTTGTTTGAAGTACTACCAATGTTCTTTTCTTTTGAAAAGTCCTTCTTTGATTTCCGGGGAGTGAACTCATTGGTAGCAGTTGCAAGATGTGATTGATTTGATCTTTGAGCTCCAATCTTGGAATTTCTTTCAATGTGCCCTGCAACATTACAACGAAAACATACCTTAGTGCTTGACGATTCCGAAGAGGGTGAAGTAGGCTTGTTGTCGTTGCTTGTCGTGAATTCCGGTGTCGGAGGAGGAGATACCGACTGAGGCACAAAAACTGTCCCAACCGAACTAAAGTTGTCTTCAGTTCGATTATATCCGAGGTCGAACTTGTTGTTTGACCGAGACCAAAAGCTTATCCAACTTACTCCTTCCTGATGAAAATCGCCTGTAAGTTATCCTTGAGTTAGAGAATGGTCTCTGTCATTTCCAGTTTTTCCTGTCGAGCCTCGCCGTTGAGCTTCAAGAAGTAATTCACTTTGTTCACCATATCTACATAATTCTTCTCGAGTTGCTCATTGGACTCTTGAAGGGAATCATTTGCTTTTATCAGATTATCCCTTTCCACTTCAAGATCGGTCGAGAGAGAAGTTACCCCTTTTTACTTCTTCTTCGAGATCCTGTAATCTCCCTCTCAACCCCTTGTTTTGTTTAGCCAGTTTCTTTGAATCCCTCAAAAGTCTGTGGTAGGCTAAAACAAAATCTTCACCTTCAGAGTTACTTGATTCATCATCCGTTGCAGTTTTTTCAACCCGGGAGGAGTTGGACATGAATCTGAAGTACTTGCCATTAAGCACATGAAGGGTGAAGATGTGGACGCGTGGAATGCCGTTGCGCTTTCTTCTTCATCACTTGAGGATGACTCATTTGACGTTGAGTTGTCATCCCAGGTGACGACTTGCATCGCTTTCTTCTTCAAAACGGATTCTAGTTGGACATTCCGTTGAGATATGGCCGTATCCTCGGCACTTGAAGCATTGGACTTGTCCCTCTGAACTTTTCTGTATCCTGTGAAAAGTTCTCTTGCTTTCTTGACTTGTAACTTGAAGTACCCTTGCCTTTCTTTCGACTTTCCGAAGGATGGAGTTTTACTTGAATTACCCCTTCGAAAGTTGCGGCGAAACTTCCTTGTCAAGAGAGCGAGCTGCTTCTCAAATTCCTCCATAGATAGGTTCTCGTCATCGTCTGAGGAGGATGTATCCGCGTCTTCTTCCTTTGTTGTTTTCAAAGCATAACCTGAAGACTTAGAAGAGGATGCCTTTCCCGAAGAATAGTTAGTAGTAAATGTCATTTCATAAGTTTGTAATGAACCAACTAATTCTTCTACACGTATTTCGTCCGGGTGTTTAATAGTTTCAATGGCTGTAACCTTTGGGCGAAATCGTTCAGGAAGAGTTCTTAAGATCTTTCTTACAACCTTAAATTCTGGAATCTTCTCTCCCAGGTTAGCACATGAGTTTACGATGTCTTGCAATCGTGTATAGTAGTCCGTGAAAGATTCATTTTCTGCCATGAAAATAGAGTCAAATTGCTCGTAAGCATTTGCAGTTTTGAATCTTCACGAGGTTAGTTCCCTCATGTGTAACCTGAAGAACATCCCAGATTTCTTTCGCAGTCTCACATGCCGAGACGCGAGAGAATTCAGTTTGAGATAAGGCATTAAAAATAGCATTAATTCCCTTGCCATTGTAAGAAGATGAATCTAACTCTTCCTTGGTCCATTTCGACCTAGGTTTGATGGTGCGAACATCAGCAATAATTTCAGTTGGATTAGACCATCCTAATTCAATTGATTGCCACACCCGTTCGTCGATGGAAATTAAAAAGGCTTTCATCCGTACTTTCCAGTACGCATAATTTGTTCCATCAAAGAATGGGGGTCTGTTGATGTTTCCACCTTCAACCATTGTTTACAACCCTATTCCCGCTCTGATACCACTTGTTGGGTTATATGTAATAATGGATCTAAATAGGGGAAAAAACACCTAGAGGGGGGTGAATAGGTGTAAACAATAAACACTCAAAAAATCGTTGCGAATAAAAACCCAATGCGGAAATATAAATAACACGCAAGATTTTTACGTGGAAAACTCCAAACCGGAGTAAAAAACCACGGGACCGATAACACGGTGAAATCCACTAGAATTAAAACACGTACAAGGTGATTTACCGTACACACTTACGACTCAACCTTTTCCATACGCTCCTAGAGGATCTTCTCCGCTCGCTCCGCAACGCGTCTCGAATCCACGATCTGCGTCCAACGCCGAATCCACGGCGTCCAACGTCGAGTCCACGACGTCCGACCGAATCCACGGTCTTCACCCAATAGCACCCTTCGAATCCACGAACGTACCTCGCTCCGAATCCACGAGAGCGGTTGAACCTTGAATCCACAAGGCCACGCGAATCACGCGCCGATTTTGGGGTAAATCGTTGTTTTTGGGTGGTGATGATCCGCCGAATACTTAGATCAAAGATAGATAGGAAATACCATCTAAGTATTCATTAGTTTGATTCAACTCAAGATGTGAGTATGAAAACCTAGAATCAAACTAATCAATATAGATGAAGAAACATAGAGTAATCTCTAATGATTCCTTTCTTCTCTATATGTGGATCTAGGGCCGTATAAGATGATATTTGATTATGAGGCTATTGGATTTGATTTTGGATTAACCCTAGAAAAAGAATCATAGGGTCTATTTATAGGTTAGAAACCCTAGGAAGAAGATAAGGATCAAAAACTAACATTTCTGGAAATTTTTACGACGGCGATCCGGATCGGATTAGCTGTGATCCGGATCGTCGTAACGAGTCAGGCAATTCCAGAAAAACGAAGGTTCGGGATCCGGATCGAAGTGCTGATCCGGATCGTTCATACAGTTCACCAAACATCAACGTTCGGGATCCGGATTGCGAAGCCTGATCCGGATCGTTCAAGGAAAATGGTAAACTCAATGTTCGGGATCCGGATCAAGGGAAGCTACGATCCGGATTGAACTGGTGTATGAACGAACCACCCTTCGGGATCCGGATTGAACAATCTGATCCGGATCCTGAACATGTCCCAAGTCCAGTTTTGATTTTTATGCAATAAAAAATTCTTCCAAGTGTTTCTACACTACAAGAAGTATTCGGATCACACAAAATATTTAGTTAAACATACCTGATCCTTTTGAATTCTTCTTCTCTTGAGATTGAGTATATGATCCAACTTCATTCATCTTCAATCTTCAAGACTTAACACTTTCACGAAATACGCCAAACAAAATCCGTAACACAATTGATCATGTCGAGATAACTGAGCGCCAGGGACCACTCCAGGGAGAGGCAAAATCCAGTGCGCCTGAGTTTGGACAGTCGAGTAGATCGAGACCCCGGGGGCCGCCACGATTCCAGTCTAGGTCCATGGTCTCAGAGGAGACAGACCGGAGGTTCTCCACAGCTGATGTAGTCAGCAGCAGCAGCGGGATGACTGTGTCCTTTGTGTGGGGTTCTCGCATTTTTGCGCCCCACCCAAAAGAGAGTGCGCAGAGTACCACAGGCAGGGAACAAGATCATGGTCTTGTCCTAAAGCGGGGTCATCAGTCGCTTGGCAGCTTCGCCTCCTCCTCCGCGCTCCTTCCATACGGCGGAGCTTTCGCAAGGTTATGGCCAATAGTTTTAGGGCCACTTCTTTCGCGTCATCCCGCCGGACGACCACACCCGAGAAGGGAGCGTCTATGTTCGCACGGATGAGGATTCAGGGGCAGCTAGCCACGTGGTGGCAGGTTAATCTTATCTCCCCT
>JAQNDB010003765.1:0-27583 GCA_029204045.2 Tillandsia leiboldiana
GACATGCAAGACATGGATCTGGGTATCTGAACCTCTAAGGCATGCGATAAAGAAACTACCTCTATAATGAAGGGAGCATGCAAATGCTCTATGAAAAAAGAATGCCGACATGCACGGTATCAAAAGAGAGTACGAGTACGCAACTGCAGAAATCAAAATAATACCTGCGAGACATGCTCTGCTGCTGTAGCATCCTCTACCTGAGCGGTAGACTCGACCGCTCGGCGCCGGGGGATGTCGCTCTGCTGTCGCGAGGACGATGGAGCAAAATCTGGCCTACCGGAGGTCGCCGAAGGTCCTGCTGACTGACGAGGAACCGAAGGATGCAGAAGCTGATGAAGGAGCTGGGAACCTGCCCTGGGGCACGCCCTCACGAAGTGACAGGTCTGCCCGCAACGGAAACAACGGTCCCGACCCTGCGGGCACTGGGCTGGTGAGTGCGGGTCCTCCCAGATGATACAACGGTCGGGGCGCGGCTGTTGCCGCGAAGGCTGCTGCTGCTGCGAAGACTGCTGCTGCTGCAAGACTGCTGTGTCGAGGTGGTCGACGCTGCTGTGCTGCTGCTGGAACTGACGAGATCCCCCAGATCTCTGCCGCCCCTGATACCCCGTCCCTGAGAGTGGAAACGGGGTGGTCTCGGGGGTCCGTCTACTCGACTGCCCCTCCTCAAACTGCGCCGGGCGCTTCGCCCAGGAGTCACAACGGGGGCTGGAGTCACCTCTGCCATCACGGCCTCACCACCCTCCACATAAGTGCCTGCTCCATCGAGGCCTCTAAAGTCTGTAATCTGAGGGAGCGGACCAACTGATAAATGTCCCGACGCAACCTCTCTCGAACATGTAGATCCGGTGGGTCTCATCTCTGGCCACTTGGAGCATATAGCCAACAGCCGATTGAAATCGGCTATGACGCGTGTACGGGCCTATCTCCCTGGCGGAGATTCCTCAGCTGCTCCTCCAAGCTCTGTCGAACACTCGGGAAAGAAGGCCCCAAGAAGCATACCGCGAACTCTGCCCAAGAGATAAACTGGGTCCCAGGCGGACCTGCGGGTCGCACACGCCGCCACCAGGCCTCGGCGTTGCTCTCCAGAAAATGAGTAGCCAACAGAACTCGAAACTTCATCAATAAAAAGGCTCTCGAAATGGCGCTCCATAGCTGTAACCCAAGACTCAGCCGCCACGGCTCAGCACTCATGCCGAAAAGCGGGGTGGATCAAACTTGCGAAAACCTCAACAAAAGACCCACCAAAACCTGCTGCTCTGCCAAAGTCAAAGATCCCGACGTCCCAGACGGTGGCCTACTGGAAACAGGCTCAGCCGGAACTGCTGGTGCAGGCTGCAAACCGGGGGTGCCACACAGGGGAAGAAGGCACCCGGAGAACTCTCAGGGGGCCCATGCCGGCTGCTCTCTGCTCCAACAAGAGCGTCAACCGACTCACAGCCTCCTCCTGGCGTCGAGACGCCTCAGCCAACTGTGCCACCTGGGCACGGAGCTCCAAAACCTCGCTCTCCTGTCCCTGCCCCGAGTCCTCCTGCTCGGGCTCAGAGGCGAAGGCTGCGAACGCGTCACATCGAGCGTCGAGGAGGCATCCCCACCTGAGGGACAAGGCAAACAATCAGAACACAATCATCTCTCGACCCAATCTAGCGAAGTCAGAAGGCATGTCCCCCTTCCTGAAGTACTATGTTGTCTGCAGCCAACATAGTTGCCACCGAAGGAAGACATGTCAATCGCTCACCCCGAACCGCTCGGGAGAGTTAGAAATCCAATCAGGACTCTCGCTAAAATCACGGCTCTCACGCGAGTCATCCTAGGGTCCAACCCAAGCCTAGGGTTCCTAAGTCCTCCAAGACTACATCCTAGGCTCTGATACCACTCTAATCTGTCAAACCCGGGCGATACTGCGCCCCGGCTCGCCAACAGATCCGCCGCCCATACGGGAAGCCCCGTATAGCGTAGCGACTAACCTGCAAGGAAACATCTACACTAGCAGATATCAGAGCTGAAAGGGGAAAAAGCTGGAAAGAAATACATAAAATAAAACTACAACTCTTAAATATACAGACCAACCTCACCAGAATACAGGAGTCTCTCATAAAGCAGAAAGGAAGGTACAACTCAAAACCTCACTACAAAAGTCACTCGACATAACACACACCAAAATGGAACTGGGGGTACATCTACTCACACACTGAAGACGACAGGAGGGGATCTATCTCGCGACGCCTTACGTCGGTCAGAAGGAGCTGGATCAGCACAAGAGCTGCAGGAACTGGAGCAGAAGTCCCTGGGGAGAAAACACCACGACGGGTGTGAGAACTACATCCCACAGTAGTTCTCAGTGGGTGCCGCCAACAAGCCCGACGTCTGCCCACTAAGTCTACCAGAGGCAAAAGTAACATATGCAGTGCTATAAGGAAAGCTGGGAAAGGTAACTTACAGTATTATGCCTCTTTCTAATGCTCAACAGTGGAACAGAACGAACATAAGCCAAACTAACTGTAAGACCTGGCTTTTCCCGTTACCCTTTCCGTTACCCCTTTCTTACGACTGTCCGACTGTGGGACAATTTTTTGGTATTTTCCGGAAAGTCCGTCGGGACTCGCGGACATTTTTAGGCGGAAGGGCTCGCGAAACGGAGAACGGGGACGCGATCGGTTTCGCATTCCGACTCCGGTTCCCCAGAATAAATTTTTGAAGTTCGGACCCCTTAGGCGCCCCGGGATCCGTGCGATTGGATGACACGCTTCTCGAGACAATCTTAGCCGCCAATTGTTATTAGGGTTTTCCTTAAAACCGGGGGCCGTAGGTTTTTCTTTTCCCTCTTGGTTTTCTCTCTTGACGGCTAGGGTTTAAGGCGGCGCTTTTAAGAAAGAAAAAGAGGAACCCAAATCGATATTTCCTCTCTTTTCAAGAAGCGGCGCAAACGAGACGAGAGATGGGGAGATGCCTCCCTGCGAGAGTGATCGAGCGAGGAACGGCGACCCTCTTTCCTCCTTCTCCCCCACCGGCGAAACAAGGTGAGCGGTTCGGGTCTCCCCGGTTATTGTTTCGATGTGAGATTTCCTTTTGTGGTTGTCTTGGGCATTACTTGGTGTTGAACGGGAGGCCGCCGCCGCCGTCGTTGAACGGGAGGCCGCCGCCGCCGTTATC
Source organism: Tillandsia leiboldiana (assembly GCA_029204045.2). NCBI lineage: Eukaryota > Viridiplantae > Streptophyta > Magnoliopsida > Poales > Bromeliaceae > Tillandsia > Tillandsia leiboldiana. The sequence goes on from JAQNDB010003765.1 coordinate 3,154, forward strand.
ATGCCCCCGGGGTCGTCGCCGGAGTCGCACGGAGCGGAAACGGAGTCGAAATCGCGCAACCGGAGCCGCGTGGGGGGCGAAATTAGGGTTTACTGTTCCCTTCCGTACGGCTTCAGGCCGCGCGGTCCACCAGGCCACCCGTGCACCGCCGCACGCCGCACGGCCAGGAGGGGCGGACCCGGCGCACGGGCGCGTGCACCAGCCAGCCCAGGCTGCGCGGTGCACGCGCCAAGCGTGCACCCGGCGCTCGCCCCCGCAGCCCGGTAGTGAGGACCCGGCTCAGGGCGCGTGCACCAGCCCGGCCCAGGCCGCGCGGTGCATGCGCCAGGCGTGCACCCGGCGCTGCCGCCTCGGCAGGGAGCGCGTGAGCCCGGTGCGCGCTCTGTCGTGCACCGGCCGGCCCATTCCTTTTGGTGCACGCCCCCGGGGTGAGCCCGGTTTACGCTGCCGCTTCCTCTGAGCCGTGAACCCGGTCCACGCCTGGACCCGTGCACCAGACTACAGCTCGGAAGCCCGGGAGCTCCGTTTTTGGCCCGAATCGCCCCGTTTTTGAGTGTTTTTGACTACGACGATGTTTTTAACAATACTTTTCCTACCTTAGTTTTCCGGGCGCAAGGTGGGGGGAACTTCTGACTGGAATTTTCCCGCACACCCTTTTCTTCGCGTTCCAGGTGGGTACCCCTTAGAACCTCTTTATGCACAGTTTCGTTGTTACTATGTTTATTTTGTTGAGGGGTTTGGTGGGTGATGTGGACCTCCGGATTTACGGCTGTCGCGGTAGAAGACCGGGCGGGCAGTTCGCCCTACCCAAACAAAGGTAGGGTAGTTCGGGACATACTAGCGTTGGGGACGGTGATCGACGTGACCTTTCAGAATATTAAAGTTCAACTTGTGGAATATTGTTAACTCCGGTAAGGGTTTGTGTTTTATTATCTTTATAGTATGGCGACTATGGGTCGCTGTAGGGACTCTTCCATTGTCTTGGTTTCCGGAGTTATGGGAAAAGGGGTAAGATCTTAGTAATTGCATGTTTACATTTGCTAACCCTGTTAAAGCTATTGAGTGGGTATTTGGTTGCCGAGGGTGCTCGGTCTGGTTCGCCGAGGTTGGTGCTCGGATGAGGCTCGAGATTTTCTACACGCACAAAGATCTTAGTAATTGCATGTTTACATTTGCTAACCCTGTTAAAGCTATTGTGTGGATATTTGGTTGCCGAGGCAGGTGCTCGGTCTGGTTTACCGAGGTGGTGCTCGGATGAGGCTCGAGATTTACTACACGCACACCCGCGGTTTGGCCACCGCAAAGGGTGTGCTTTTCCGGAAAAGTGGTACGTTGACCGTGTACCCCACGCGGCGGTGGCGTTAGGAATGGGGCCTCCATGGGTGGGGGGTGTGAGCGGTGATGTCGAGGCAGGTGCTCGGCGGCCGAGGCAGGGCTCGGCGGTGGGATCAGGGAAGGTGCCCGATGTTGTTTTGATACAGGGTGGGGTTATGGTGGATGATGCATGGGGAGGGAGGTTGCTCGGTGTTTGTGGTTCCGGGGAAGGTGCCGATGTTGTTTGATACAGGGTGTGGGTGGTATGGTGGATGATGCATGGGATGGGGATGGTGCTCCGGTGTTTGTGGTTGCGGGGGAGGTGCCGGTTATGCTTGCACAAGGTTCTGCATTGTATTGTTTGCAGAGGTTCTGCATTATATTGTTTGCACTGGGTGCTACATTGTTGATTGCTCGTTTTTATCGTGGTTTGCCTTCTTTAGCCCGTATTGTTTTTAACTATGTTCTGGTCACTGACTCCCCACTCTGTGAAGGTTCACCCCAGTCCCGTCCGGGGTCGAGTGCTAGGGCACCGGAGAGGCCGCAAGAGTGCTGTTCTGACTTGATCGAACTTCAGACACAGTGACCCTTCTTTCCCTTTATCTTTTATTATCCATGTAGTTAGTTATGGTTTGCGATACCCCCGTGGGGTCGAAGTGGATGTTGCCCTTTTTCCTTTTTGAATAATTGAATGAATACTACGTTCTCTCTTACTTGGCCGTTTTGAACGATGAAAAACAAAGAAAACGTTTGCGAAAACTACTTTTAAAACGTGGGTGTCGTGTGGGCACCGAGCTTTATAAACCTTGTGGGATTTATGTGTTTGCGAACTGTTTTCACAAACGAGGGCATCGTGTGGATGCCGCTTTCAAAACCTTGTGATTATTTATCCTTTCAAAACACCGGCCTCTATGCTCTAAGTGAATGCTAGAATGTCATGTGAATGTTTGGTTGTATGTGTACGAGACCCCAACTGATGTGGTTAGAGATTGTATGTACTACGCCTTGTGAGACACTTTGTAGTTGAGACGCCGTGCATGTACAAAGGAGACTCTGGCGTTTGCAGATGTGACTTTGTGTATGCGGCGGGTCTGGACACGCGCCGGGGAGTATTGTTTTACAAAAAAAATATCTATGGCTGAATCAGGGGCATCGGTGGCTCCTCTTCCGCGCGATTCGAACCCCGGGGCGTGACAGATTAAGCTGGTATCAGAGAGGTAAACTTTACCCCACAACAGTCGGGGCCCAACATCCACGGGGCGCAATACACTAACTACTGCATTAATAAAGTGAACTGTGGGATTTAATTTTAGTACGTCTGGAGGTCGTGTGCTAGACCGATAGGTCTAGGGTTGACTTGGTTTCTTGTATGTAGCGATTAATGGCCCGAAAGGGGTTATCAGCGGAGAACGCAGGGGTAGAAGTACGGGTGCAATAGCGGCGGAGTATCAGCTGCTCCGACAACAACTACAAGAGGTGGTCCGGGCAGTTGGCAACCCTTATGGAACAAATGCGGCAGTGGGCGCAACAGCCGACATTACCACTGGAGGTCGCCCAGGCTTCTTTGCCCGGACCAACCGCACCAGTGACGAGGACCGTCGGTGGCGGTCAGCGAGACTACGGTTGCCCCTTCTCCGACCTCGGTGACCGAGATACCGTCGGTTCATCCGACGACGCCTTCAGCAGCACTAACACCAGCAACTTCGGGACTTATGCCGGGGGCCACTGTTGGAGCTCCCTTGGGAGAGACCGTGGTGACACCTATCCCCAGAATGACCGCCGTTACTGCGAGGGCACCGCCCCTTCCATCTTGGACCACGTTCCGAGAAAAACTGTTTGAGGAATTTCTCTCCGACAGCATCAAACAGCAGATGGAAGATGACCGGAAGCCCATCCAAGAAAGGAAGTCAGACAGTTACGGGTTATCAACGGCAAATTGTGAGGTTGGACCAAATGTGTTCCCCCTGTTATAAGAGATGAATCTCACAAAGCCCGTCGTTTTGTGAATGGTTTACGAAGCTGATATCTACAAGGTGGTGCAAACGGCGGATTTGCACACCTTCTAGGAGGTGGTCGATAGTGCCACCACAGGGGAGCACGAATTTGCGAGTTCACGAGCCCGACGGGAGAGGTCAGATTGCGGCGGGGATAAGAAGCGAGCTCGACCTTGTTTTGGAAAGGACATACCAAGAGGAGCCGGCCTCTAAATACCTGAGATGGCAATAAGGAACCACGAATGCGCCGACGGGAGGACAATGGTCGGTGGACAAATCTTGCATCAATTGCGGTGGAATACACCAAGTGACCGAATGTCCCCAGAAGCAAGACCACCGTTTTCGATGCGGCAAACCGGGGCGCCATTGTTCCAACTGCCCCTCGGAAACAAGGACATCACCCGTAGCAGCATCCCCACCCCTCCCCCTCGCTTCATGTTTCTCCCTACCATAGATATTAGAAGAAATCCATCGTAGAGATAAGTTCGGTCGGATCCTCCGGCTACCCCTCGAGGCAGGCGGCTGTACTCCTTCCTGCCCAGCGAGGGCAAGACGGGTTCTTAGTCTCTAAGGACTAATGAGGTTTTCGTTAAAAGTTAACGGCATCACGCTTGGGGCCGACAGTCGCGGCAATCTTTAAGTGGTAGTTGACTGCTTGAAGTTCCAAGTGCGTCTCCGGGAACCAGACTTACCGAAAAACAGCCTTACGAACTCGGAGTGGTCGACATGAGTTCACGGTCATACCGTTCAGACTCGTTAACGCACCAGCGGTATTCACAGGCATGATGAATAGGATACTCAAGCCCTCCTTAGACCAGCCGGTAATGGTCTTATAGTGGACGTTCTGATCTACTCTCACAACGGACAAGGGGTATGGGGAACACTCGCGAGTAATCCCCTAGACCCTCCAGGATCAGCAACCATATGCCAAACTCATAAAGTGTGAGTTTTGGCTCCGTGAGGTGGACTTTTTGGGGCATACCGTTTCGACATCTGGAATTGCAGTGGATCCGAGGAGGATCGAGTCGGTGGCCAACTGGGCTCGGCCAACAACGGTGACGGAGATCCGAAGCTTCTTAGGACGGGCAGGCCATTACAGACGCTTCATGGGAGGCCACTTCCCTAAATCGACTAACCCAAAGTGGGTAGAGGTTCGTCTGGACAGCCCAGTGCCAAAGGAGTTTCAAAGAACTTAAAGACAGACGCACACAGGCGCCAGTGCTCATACAGCCGAAGCCCGGAAAGGACTATAAGATCTAGTCTGACGAATCTCCAAGATGATCTTGGGAGACCCAACGACGGACACGTAACTACAACTGGTGCAAGACAGCATGTCCTCGGAGCAAGGCGGAATTTTTACGAGTGACTCAGGGATGTAATAAGGTTCCGGGGACGAATTCGTGTGCCCGATAAGCTAGAAACGAGGGAAGAAAATCTAGCCAAAGTATACAACACCTCCTATACCGCGCATTCCGGAGGTACAAAGAGGTGCAGGGATCTATGGCAGACCTTCTGGTGGCCCAAATCGAAAGAGCGATGTGGCACAAATTGTGGCGCAATTTTTGGTGTGCCAACAGGTGAAAGCGAACATCAGCGACCGGCAGGGGAAAGCAGACGTTTCGGCTACGAGGGAGGTAGTAGCAAGGAAGACCTCGTACAAGAGAAATTTTGGCCACGACCCCAGAGGAACCCTTAGAAGTAATGCTTCGTACCCTCCTGCCCAATAAGGAGGTGAAGACTTAGTTGTTTTTTTTGTTGGCTATTTAGTTAAGGGTTAAATAGGTCCAACTTCCGGCCTTGTGACAATAGACCCGAGGCGTTGTAACAGTACGCCTTAGACGTCCAGGTGAGGTGAGACGAGCCAAGACCCGAGGCGTTGTAACAGTACGCCATAGACGTCCAAGTGGGTTGAGTCAGGACAAGATCGCTGGCGGTGGGACAGAACGCCTTAAGTAAATGAGTTGCGTATTGCTAATGGTTCGAGCTCTTGGGATTGTTGGTTGGCGTCAATGACCCGATATTCGGGATGTTGGAGCGCGTAGGCCCGGTGACATACCGGTTGGCTTTACTGCCAAACCTCGATGCGGATCTTAGCACGAGAGGACAAAAAGGTTGCGCAACCGGACGATCCCCCTATGGGAAGGCGCTGTGAAGCAACCAGGAAGAAGGTGAGGTAACTTAGGAACCAGAGTCAAGATGGGGGAGTGCTACCCGGACCTCTTCGCCGCAGGCGGGAGTTAAGTTTCGGGGACGAAACTTGTTTTTATTGGTGAGTGATGTAAGACCTGGCTTTCCCGTTACCCTTTCCGTTACCCCTTTCTTACGACTGTCCGACTGTGGGACAATTTTTTGGTGTTTTTCCGGAAAGTCCGTCGGGACTCGCGGACATTTTTAGGCGGAAGGGCTCGCGAAACGGAGAACGGGGACGCGATCGGTTTCGCATTCCGACTCCCGGTTCCCCCAGAATAAATTTTTGAAGTTCGGACCCCTTTAGGCGCCCCGGGATCCGTGCGATTGGATGACACGCTTCTCGAGACAATCTTAGCCGCCAATTGTTATTAGGGTTTCCTTAAAACCGGGGGCCGTAGGGTTTTTCTTTTCCCTCTTGGTTTTCTCTCTTGACGGCTAGGGTTTAAGGCGGCGCTTTTAAGAAAGAAAAAGAGGAACCCAAATCGATATTTCCTCTCTTTTCAAGAAGCGGCGCAAACGAGACGAGAGATGGGGAGATGCCTCCCTGCGAGAGTGATCGAGCGAGGAACGGGCGACCCTCTTTCCTCCTTCTCCCCCACCGGCGAAAACAAGGTGAGCGGTTCGGGTCTCCCCGGTTATTGTTTCGATGTGAGATTTTCCTTTTGTGGTTGTCTTGGGCATTACTTGGTGTTGAACGGGAGGCCGCCGCCGCCGTCGTTGAACGGGAGGCCGCCGCCGCCGTTATCATGCCCCCGGGGTCGTCGCCGGAGTCGCACGGGAGCGGAAACGGAGTCGAAATCGCGCAACCGGAGCCGCGTGGGGGGCGAAATTAGGGTTTACTGTTCCCTTCCGTACGGCTTCAGGCCGCGTGGTCCACCAGGCCACCCGTGCACCCGCCGCACGCCCGCACGGCCAGGAGGGGCGGACCCGGCGCACGGGCGCGTGCACCAGCCCAGCCCAGGCTGCGCGGTGCACGCGCCAAGCGTGCACCCGGCGCTCGCCCCCGCAGCCCGGTAGTGAGGACCCGGCTCACGGGCGCGTGCACCAGCCCGGCCCAGGCCGCGCGGTGCATGCACCAGGCGTGCACCCGGCGCTGCCGCCTCGGCAGGGAGCGCGTGAGCCCGGTGCGCGCTCTGTCGTGCACCGGCCCGGCCCATTCCTTTTGGTGCACGCCCCCGGGGTGAGCCCGGTTTACGCTGCCGCTTCCTCTGAGCCGTGAACCCGGTCCACGCCTGGACCCGTGCACCAGACTACAGCTCGGAAGCCCGGGAGCTCCGTTTTTGGCCCGAATCGCCCCGTTTTTGAGTGTTTTTGACTACGACGATGTTTTTAACAATACTTTTCCTACCTTAGTTTTCCGGGCGCAAGGTGGGGGGAACTTCTGACTGGAATTTTCCCGCACACCCTTTTCTTCGCGTTCCAGGTGGGTACCCCTTAGAACCTCTTTATGCACAGTTTCGTTGTTGCTTTGTTTATTTTGTTGAGGGGTTTGGTGGGTGATGTGGACCTCCGGATTTACGGCTGTCGCGGTAGAAGACCGGGCGGGCAGTTCGCCCTACCCAAACAAAGGTAGGGTAGTTCGGGACATACTAGCGTTGGGGACGGTGATCGACGTGACCTTTCAGAATATTAAAGTTCAACTTGTGGAATATTGTTAACTCCGGTAAGGGTTTGTGTTTTATTATCTTTATAGTATGGCGACTATGGGTCGCTGTAGGGACTCTTCCATTGTCTTGGTTTCCGGAGTTATGGGAAAAGGGGTAAGATCTTAGTAATTGCATGTTTACATTTGCTAACCCTGTTAAAGCTATTGAGTGGGTATTTGGTTGCCGAGGCAGGTGCTCGGTCTGGTTCGCCGAGGTTGGTGCTCGGATGAGGCTCGAGATTTTCTACACGCACAAAGATCTTAGTAATTGCATGTTTACATTTGCTAACCCTGTTAAAGCTATTGTGTGGATATTTGGTTGCCGAGGCAGGTGCTCGGTCTGGTTTACCGAGGTTGGTGCTCGGATGAGGCTCGAGATTTACTACACGCACACCCGCGGTTTGGCCACCGCAAAGGGTGTGCTTTTCCGGAAAAGTGGTACGTTGACCCGTGTACCCCACGCGGCGGTGGCGTTAGGAATGGGGGCCTCCATGGGTGGGGGGTGTGAGCGGTGATGTCGAGGCAGGTGCTCGGCGGCCGAGGCAGGTGCTCGGCGGTGGGCATCGGGGAAGGTGCCCGATGTTGTTTTGATACAGGGTGTGGTTATGGTGGATGATGCATGGGAGGGATGGTTGCTCCGGTGTTTGTGGTTGCCGGGGAAGGTGCCCGATGTTGTTTTGATACAGGGTGTGGTTATGGTGGATGATGCATGGGAGGGATGGTTGCTCCGGTGTTTGTGGTTGCCGGGGGAGGTGCCCGGTTATGCTTGCACAAGGTTCTGCATTGTATTGTTTGCAAGAGGTTCTGCATTATATTGTTTGCACTGGGTGCTACATTGTTGATTGCTCTGGTTTTTATCGTGGTTTGCCTTTCTTTAGCCCGTATTGTTTTTAATACTGTTTCTGGTCACTGACTCCCCACTCCGTGACAGGTTCACCCAGTCCGTCCGGGGTCGAGCGCTAGGGCACCGGAGAGGCCGCAAGAGTGCTGTTCTGACTTTGATCGAACTTCAGACACAGTGACCCTTCTTTCCCTTTATCTTTTATTACTCATGTAGTTAGTTATGGTTTGCGATACCCCCGTGGGGTCGAAGTGGATGTTGCCCTTTTTCCTTTTTGAATAATTGAATGAATACTACGTTCTCTCTTACTTGGCCGTTTTGAACGATGAAAAACAAAGAAAACCGTTTGCGAAAACTACTTTTAAAACGTGGGTGTCGTGTGGGCACCGAGCTTTATAAACCTTGTGGGATTTATGTGTTTGCGAACTGTTTTCACAAACGAGGGCATCGTGTGGATGCCGCTTTCAAAACCTTGTGATTATTTATCCTTTCAAAACACCGGCCTCTATGCTCTAAGTGAATGCTAGAATGTCATGTGAATTGTTTGGTTGTATGTGTACGAGACCCCAACTGATGTGGTTAGAGATTGTATGTACTACGCCTTGTGAGACACTTTGTAGTTGAGACGCCGTGCATGTACAAAGGAGACTCTGCGCGTTTGCAGAGTGAATTTGTGTATGCGGCGGGTCTGGACACGCGCCGGGGAGTATTGTTTTACAAAAAAAAAATATATATGGCTGAATCAGGGGCATCGGTGGCTCCTCTTCCGCGCGATTCGAACCCCCGGGGCGTGACACTAACTCTCCTCCCTGATCACCCAATCAAAACTGACTGCCACATCGGGTCCAGTCAAACCTGCGCCAACCTACTGCCGTTACGTCCCGGAGGAGCGGACTTACGTAGGGCGTCCGTGGCTGCCAACGAAAGCACAGCCAGAGGGACCACTGCAACAACAAGTCGCTAAAGAACATCTCAAACTCACGCCGGTACACAACCCGGTCTCGCCTACTCCGGAGTGGCCCTCGAGGGGAGCGACCCGCTCGAGTCAAAGTAACCCATAAGTATCACTGTATAGTATCACTGTAAAGCTCAAATGTGGCTCATGCAGGCTATGATCCAATCCTCGATCAATAAGATCGACTACCAAACAAATCACTGACTCACACACTAGCTGGAATCTACACAGCTGAAACCCACTGTCTCTCTGACAGTTTCCAAGAACCCAGATCTACCATCACTATCACTCTCCCAAAGATATCAAATCTACAGACTGCTATCAACTCCACTCGGTCCCCAGACACGAGTGCAAAATGCATCCCACAATCACCCGACCTCTCGGCCCACAACTCGGGCGAGGAAAAGCTAAGTCCATAGTGAAATGAAGTATCGTGATGTGGAATGTCTAGAGCAATAAAAATCTAGCCCAAGTTGGAGTTTTTCTACAGACTGGCTGAACATGATACATATGACAGGGGTGCTAGGTCAAATTCCAAGATTTCATTACTTAACATAGTGCAGGAATCAAAAGATTCAACAACTGATATACAAGATACAACATACAGTTTTACACATGCTAATACTCCAATTTCTAACATGCATGATCCTACACACATAGAATTAGTACACGGTCCAGAGTTCTTGGAAGCAAGGTCACCCACCTGAAAGTGCTAACTGTCCGAAATCGTACAGCTGAGAAAGCCCACAGCTGTCAAATCACAAATCCCACCAAGCCAACAACACGGTAGAAGTGCTCACAAACTCCTGGGTACAAACATACACCAAAATTACACTTTAATTCACACAAATTCCACATTCCCCAAAATCTGTGGTGAACAGTCCCATTAACACGAAATTTTCACATGAAAAACTTCCTCCAAAAATTCCAATAAAAATATGACGGCGATCATCGCGAAGAGTAGATGTCGATAGAGTCCTGAAACGTCGAATTCCGATGTCCGGATGCGGAGATAAAAATCCGACAAGTAGGTGCTGTCCAAATCAACCAACAGTCGGAAAGGGGGTTAAAAATGTACCCAGAACCCCAAGAAAAGCTCGGATCCAGAAAAAGTGTCCAACACGAAAAATGTAGATTTACCTCTTACGAAACCGTCACCGCAGAAATCGTCCAAAAATAATGTCGGGGTAGCCCGGTAGACCTCCCAGACTAAACTGCGACGAAAATGGGCCTCCAACAGTAGATCGTCGCTCCGCACCCCGATGTAGAAGTCGCCGTCGTCGCGGCCTCCAAAAATTCTGAACCTTCGCCGGAAGATGCACAAGAGGGAGAGAAAGAAAATTGGTAAAGGGCTCAGGGGCTAAAACTCTCGGGAAAAGCTTCAAAAACGAGCCCCAAGGGGCCTATTTATAGGCCTCACCCGAAATCAGCCCAAAAGACAAGTCAAAGGGGCTTTCGGGCCCACTTTCGGGCGCCCGGAACATTCGGGCGCCTACAGTGTTGGGCCCGGCCCCAACACTGTGCGCGCCCGGATTGATCCGGTGCCGCCACGTGTCCCCCCCGAACAGGGGACAGCGGTGCGGGGCCACCCGATGGCCGCCACGTGTCCGGCCCCGCGCTCCCCGCGCCCGGCGCACATGCGCCCACCAATCATGGCGCGCCACGTGTAGCGAGGTCCACGGCGGCGACCACGGGCCGCGGTTCACGGCGGCCCACCCGGGTCGCTGCGCCCGCCAACCAGCGGGCGACACGTGGCCCGGCGGGTCCATCGTGCGCCGCGCCCGGCGCGGTCCACGCGCTGTCGCGCGTGCGTTGACCCGCCAACCGACGTCTACCACGTGGCACTGTGCCGCGTCGCATACGCCAGGTGCGTATGGACCGACCAACCAGAAGAAGCCACGTGGCCCGCCCCGGTCCACTGCACCAACCGCGCGCCCCCGTGGACCAAGCCGCGTGAGCCCGCCAATGGGCAGCCGCCACGTGTCTAGGCGCCGGTCCATGCACCAGCGCCCAAGCTCTGTGGACCGAGCGGTATGCGCCGGCCCAATCAGAAGCTGCCACGTGGCAGGGGCTGGTCCACGGCTGTTCCCATGCACCAAAATGCGCGAAAAACTTCCGGGAGTCCGTTTTTGGGCATCCGGACTCAGAATTTAACAAGCAAATAGCCGTTTTCAAGCGTTTTTCCGTGCTGAATCCATTTCCGACCTCTGTTTGGCCTAATTCTTTTCCGAAATTTCGGCAAACCCAGCCGAAAGCCAACACAGCAAATAATATCACACAGGGTCCATCTGTGGCATCCTATTGATGCACCATGGGCCAGATACACCAATGATAGGTGTTCTAACAGTGGATTCATCGGAAGAACGTTGCATGGGAATCAGGGCCACTACATACCCGCAGTGAGAAACTGCGTTCGGGATTCGGATCGGCAGATACAATCCGGATCGTCAGCCCGCAGAAGAATTCCTGCGTTCGGGATCCGGATCATCTAGCCCGATCCGGATCGGCTCCAACTTTTTCTTTAGAAAAATTCAGAGAAATTCAAGAAAAACCAGAAAAAGATTGTAAGCACAAATGTGTATCAACTTTAAACAAAAATCATCGTTTCATACAACAAGAATTAGATTATGCCAAATCTATCAATAATATCCAAAAATGTAACGAAAATTTACAAAAATTAAATCCCTTAAAGTTGAACACCTTCAATTACATCTAACTTGATCTTATGAGTAATGCCTTTATCAAATCATCAATTCAGTAAAGAAAATGAAATACAAAGATCAATAGATGTTTGAAATCCCAAATATAATAGATAATGTATCTAGACAATCTGTCGAAGAGAGTGGCTCTTTGAGCATCTTTCTTTAAAAACCCACCTTATACCAACCTTGAAATTTGACGGAGTCAAGTATTTCAACATGCATTTTACTTAATCAAAAATTTGAACAACCATGCTTGGTATACATGTGGTAGCTGCACACAATACTCGGACGACCGAGGTGGTAGCTCTTTCCTCCATGTGGTGGCAGTTTTCACACTCCTCATTGGGATGTAACTCTTTCCACATCTTTTGAGCATTTTACTTGTCACGCCCCGGCGTCGAAACTGCGACCCGGGCTCGCTAACAGATCCGCCGCCCATACGGTGAACCCCGTATAGACGAAGCGTCAAACCTGCAAAAGATAGATACTAAACTACCCAGATATCAGAGCTGAAAATAAACCACTAGAAATAAAATAAATTAGTACAAAGTCCTCACCAAAGTACAAGTCACTCAACTCAGAAGGAAAAGTACAACTCTATACCTCACTACAAGGTCTCTCAACAAGAAACTCTCAAAATAAAAAGGGTACATCTACTCTCTGGACGACGACTGGTAGGGATCTAGCTCGCGACTCCCTCACCACGATCAGAAGAAGCAGCAACAGGAGCAGCAGGAACAGGAGTAGAAGTCCCTGTGGGAAAAATACACCACGACGGGTGTGAGAACTACGTCCCAAGTAGTTCTCAGTGGGTGCCGCCAACAAGCCCAACGGACTGCCCACTAAGTCTACTAGAGGCATAAAGTAACAATATAAAACTGAAATGAAAGGGCTGGAAAAGTAACTCTACAGCTACTATGCCTCTATCTAGATGCTCAAGAAAAGGAAGAGATGAAACATGATGCATCTACTAACACACACAGTAAACTCACCAAATCTAAACTGACTGCCTCAAAGGGTCCAGTCAAACCTGCGCCCACCTACTGCCGCATATCCTCAACAGGACGGGTCTACCGTAGGGTGTCCGTGACTGCCGCTAACTGGGCCAGTCAGAGGGACGGCGTCGACAAGTCGCGATAGCAAGTAACAGGCCCAACTCCGGAGTGGCTCTCGAGGGGAGCGACCCCACCGAGGAAAGTATTCGCGTATCTCTGTCGAGCTCAAATATGGCTCATGCAGGCTATAGTCCAAACCACGATCAACAAGATCGACCAACAACACCAACTCTCAACCACAAGCTGGAAGTCACACCGCTGGGGCCACCGTTCACCAGACGGCTCCCACAACAGAACACTAAACTCTCCAGAAAGACCGACACCATAAGGGTTCGGAAACCCGATAGACCGGTGCTAAGAACCCTATCAAACAAGAACAGACTCTAGGCTCCGACTATCGAAGTTTCCGATCCCTTATAGTTCGGGAAAGCAATAATCACAGTACAACTCGCAGAAGACACCAACAGGGCCCGAAAGTCCCGGGAGACCTACCCCTACAACCCTATCAAACAAGAACAAGTTCCAGGCTCGGCCCCCGTGGCTTTCGTCCCGACAGAGGAACGACCGCTAGAACCCAGACCACTCGAATCCTTTCGAGTGGGGAGATTTACAGGAAAAAGGTGACATTTGTTATTGAAAACTAATTTGATCTGGAAGAAATCCATATTTAATGATTTTAGTTCTTTTTAGAAAAACAGTTAGAAAACAAGTGTTTTACCCAAACCCCGAAGGGCTGATGCCTTTGTCCAATCAAACAAGAACAGACTCCAGCGGCCCTTCGATGTTTGGAAGAAAACATTGGTAGACTAAAATCATGTATATGTCGAAAAGGGTTCTGGGTTCTAGGTCCGGCTAACACTAGTATACTAATGCCACTAACACAGTGGCGACGACCCAAACAGGGGAAAACAAGATCTCTCGGGTCCACCGTTTACCCCAACCGGTTCCCGATACAGACAAGCGAACCACCACATCTACCAGACTCCACTCTGCTCCCAAGCACGAGTGCAAATGCATCCCACACTAAAGAGAAGTCCCGACCGCTCGGCCCACTACCCGGGCGAGGATAACACTAAGTCCAGGAATGCGACATAAAGTGTGGATGTCTAAACATAAATAACCCTAGCCCAAGTGAGGGTTTTCTACTGGTCTGGTTACACATGCAACATATGACGGGGGTGCTAGGTCAGGTTCCAATATAACAAATATTTAACATGATAGTAGGAAGCAAGAGATCACAAGATCGACAGATAAAACAAGGATCAACAATTCCTACACTCTAACATGCTACCCAAGTCCAATCACTATCATGCATTATTCTATAGCAATAGAATTAGAGCACAGTCCATAGATCTTGAAAGCAAGCCACCCACCTGAAGGTGCACAACTTGTTGGGTCGTATATAACACGGATCTAAATAGGGGAAGAAACACCTAGAGGGGGGTGAATAGGTGTAAACGTATAAACACTCCAAAAATCGTTGCGATAAAACCCAATGCGGAAAATAAAATAACACGCAAGATTTTTACGTGGAAAACTCCATCACCGGAGTAAAAAACCACGGGACCGATAACACGGCAGAAATCCACTAGAATTAAAACACGTACAAGGTGATTTACCGTACACACTTACGACTCAACCTTTTCCATACGCTCCTAGAGGATCTTCTCCGCTCGCTCCGACGCTTCTCGAATCCACGATCTGCGCCCAACGCCGAATCCACGGCGTCCAACGTCGAATCCACGACGTCCGACCGAATCCACGGTCTTCACCCAATAGCACCGTTCGAATCCACGAACGTGCCTCGCTCCGAATCCACGAGAGCGATTGAACCTTGAATCCACAAGGACACGCGAATCCACGCGCCGATTTTTGGGGAAAATCGTTGTTTTTGGGTGGTGATGATCCGCCGAATACTTAGATCAAAGATAGATCGGAAATACCATCTAAGTATTCATTGGTTTGATTCAACTCAAGATGTGAGTATGAAAACCTAGAATCAAACTAATCAATATAGATGAAGAAACATAGAGTATTCTCTAATGATTTCCTTTCTTCTCTATATGTGGATCTATAGCCGTATAAGATGATACAAGAAAATGACGGCTATGTGGATTCACCCTAGAAAGAAAGACATAGGGTGTATTTATAGGTTAGAAACCCTAGGAAGGAGATAAGAATCAAAAACCAACAATTTCTGGATATTTACGGACGGCGATCCGGATCGTGATAACTAGGATCCGGATCGTCATAACAAAACAGCCAATTCCAGAAAAGCGAAGGTTCGGGATCCGGATCATGTGACTACGATCCGGATCGTTCATACAGTTCACCAAACATCAACGTTCGGGATCCGGATTGCGAAGCAAGATCCGGATCGTTCAAGGTAGATGGTAAACTCAACGTTCGGGATCCGGATCAAGAGACTACGATCCGGATTGCGACGATGTATGAACGAACCACCTTCGGGATCCGGATCGAACAACCTGATCCGGATCCTGAACATGTCCCAAGTCCAGTTTTTGATTTTTATGCAATGAAAGATTCTTCCAAGTGTTTCTACACTACAAGAAGTATTCGGATCACACAAATTCTTTAGTTAAACATACCTGATCCTTTTGAATTCTTCTTACTTGAGATTGAGTTAAATGATCCAACTTTCTTCACCTTCAATCTTCAAGACTTGAGACTTTCACGAAACTACGCCAACTCAAATTCCGTAACAATCTCCCCCTTTGGCGGTTTCGTGACAAAACATAGATCCACTAAAGAAAATTCAAAAAGATATTTTTGTTGCTATCACCATACAACAAAAATTTACAATTGAGATCCAAAATACAATACATGAGTTAAACTCCTGAAACAGACTCTAGACTTAGACATCTGTACTCTCTGCAAAAAGAAATCATTCTTGACAAAAGAAATCGTTAGATACCTCAAGAATTTTGTATCATTCAAAAAACACAAACAGAGATGAAGTTTAAACTCATTTATACTTACCATGACATTTATATTCAGATATGTAAACTGATCATAGTTAAATAAACACCAACATATCCCTTTTTCACGTAAAAACCAAATGTCATGAACATGTTTGTGACAAACTAATATATATATATAGATATGTAATTGATCAGAGTTAAGAACCAACATATCTTCTATGCAATCAAAAACCAAGTGTCACAAACTTGTTAGTGAACATCAACTTGTTAGTTATATTACATGCCCAAATAGTTAGCAAAAAGTTAGTCGAGGCATGCATTCATATAGCTGAAAAACCTCAAGTTGAAGTTGAGATCATACTTACCTTGATGTATACAAAATCTTCATCATCAAGATTTTCACAATCAAGATTTTCAAGTTCCCTTACCTTGATGTCCATGCACATCATCATCATTGTTCAAAGTTCTCAACAACTCTCTCCCCCTTTTTGTCACAAAATTAGCCAAAAACACAAAAATTTAAGGAGAGTTAAAGATTTCAAAAATTGTTCCGAAAAATAAGAACTAGAACTAAAAGTAAGTCCTAAAAGCTGAACTAAAGTCTAAAAAGATAAAATCCTGCACAAATTTGCACAAAAATTGTTAAAGCACAAATTAGTCATCCGAGTCTGAGTCCTCAGACGCACTATATCCCATCTTAGTGAACATGTTCTTGATCAATTTCCTCATTGAATTTACTTTCTTGGTCAATGTAATTTGGGATGCCGTTATGATCTTGAGTTCTTCAGACATTCGCCTTTGTTCTGATGCTTGTTGAGACGGTGAGGCCGAGGTGCCGACACAAGGTTTCTTTCCAGTGGAATGTGTCGGAGTAACATGTGGTAATTTGTGAAGTGACTTCACAATCGTTGACTCATCTATCATCCCCCAACAGTGTTGATAAGATGTCGAGCTTATATCAATGTCAAACTTTTGTAAGATCCTCATGATGATTAACGGAAACGGAAGTCGCTCAGAAGGATGAGGATGCACAATATATCTTGACATTCTATTCCAAATTATGTAGGGGATATTCATGTTCAATCCTACAGCCTCAGAGGGATGACCTAAGAGATATAGGAACAGCAGTCTCTCCCATCTCACGACCTTAGTCTGCATGTTAGGTAGAATGTTGTAACACGTGATGAAATTTAGAAATCGGTATTCCAGTCGAAGATGTTTGGATTTTACACTTTTACCATTAGCTGAATTCGTTCCTTCCAAACAAATTTTATCTATCACTGTTCGCCACAAGGCATTCGTCAAACTTTTTCCTTTCAAAAAGTTGACCCCCAATGTGTTAGATTCCATTCCAAGAACTTCGCCAATTAGCTGCGGAGTGATTTTAAGTTTCATCCCTTGGATAATTGTATAGAAATGCATTGATCCATGTTCTCCTTCTTGAAGATGTGTTGCATTCGTGTAAAAGGTCCTTACACGATACAAACAATACCCAAGTAGTTCGGGGAATCGGCAGACTTGGATGAGATTAGCTTGCTCAATCAAGGTTCCAAACTCAGGTGAGTGATTTCGGAGAGCTTCAATGTTGACATGACGTTCACCGATGCATTCACGACGTTCAAACGCTCGAACGCGATCCATGCTGACGAACACTCCTTCCACGCGAGGCGGGGAGTCAGGAACTATCGGTGTGTTAAAATCAGCGTCTCGTCGTAGTCAAAACGTCTAGTTACTCGTTTCCTTTTCACAGAGATGGTTGGTTTAGTCATAGGCGCTTTTCCTTTGTCCATGGGTGCTTTTCCTTTCGAAGCATCGGACGCCTTTTGTTCAGGCAATGATTCATCATCATCTGTCAATGCAGTCCAATCTATCTCGTGACAATCCACCTCTGTATCACTGACCTCGACAAATTCACCTTTTTGTTGTGTTTTCTTAGCTCTCTTTAATTTGTTTGTGGCCCGAGTGTGCACTATTGTGACCAACAAAAGAATGATCCATGAGAATCCCATTGATCCAAATGCTTTGAGAAGATTTAAATCCTGTGAAGACCAACTCAAGAACACAAAAATTCTTAGTTTTCAAAAATTTGAAAAATTGTACCCAAACAATCATAATCATGTAGAGAAGCCAAGAATCAAATTAGTTTTGCAAAAGGACTTTTAAAAGTAGATCAATTGCATGAATTTCGAAAATCCTTATTATATGCCCTAAAACCGAAATTTAGAAATCGAAGCCTAAAAATCCGTTAATCAGGAGAAAACTTTGCATATAATCAAAACTAATCTACCCAGAGTTCTTATTTCAAAAGAATTTGATCAAAAACCATCCACAAACAAAGTTGATCCAAGAAAATCGTGCGTTTGAGGAGGAAAAGAGAAAAACGGTGAAAACCGAGATTTTGATCAATAAAACTTACTTGGAATTGAAGAACTTTGAGTTTGAAAGCTTCAAGGAGGATGAAATCTAGAGAGAAGCGCTCTGGAAACTTTTGAACAAAAGATTGGAGTAAAAGAAATCAAAACCCTTTTGTTCTTTATAAAAACCTAGCCGCGATCCGGATCCTCCCGAGCTTGCGATCCGGATCGGCTACCCGCAGTGAGAAAACTGCGTTCGGGATCCGGATCGGCAGGTCCAATCCGGATCGTCAGCCCGCAGGAGAAAACCTGCGTTCGGGATCCGGATCACCTTGCCCGATCCGGATCGGCCCCAACTTTTTCTTAAGAAAATTTCAGAGAAATTCAGGAAAATCCAGAAAAAGATTGTAAGCACAAATGTGTATCAACTTTAAACAAAAATCATCGTTTCATACAACAAGAATTAGATTATGCCAAATCTATCAATAATATCCAAAAATGAAACGAAAATTTACAAAATTAAATCCCTTAAAGTTGAACACCTTCAATCACATCTAACTTGATCTTATGAGTAATGCCTTTATCAAATAATCAATTTGGTAAAGAAAATGAAATACAAAGATCAATAGATGTTTGAAATCCCAAATATAGTAGATAATATTTCTAGACAATCTGTTGAAGAGAGTGGCTCTTTGAGCATCTTTCTTTAAAATCCCACCTTATACCAACCTTGAAATTTGACAGAGTCAAGTATTTCAATATGCATTTTACTTAATCAAAAATTTGAACAACCATGCTTGGTATACATGTGGTAGCTGCACACAATACTCGGACGACCGAGGTGGTAGCTATTTCCTCCATGTGGTGGTAGTTTTCACACTCCTCATTGGGATGTAACTCTTTCCACATTTTTGAGCATTTTACATTATCTTTGACTCCCCCTCAATTGGCTATCAATTATTTAAGATATAAAGTATTCAACCAAAAATTGATCTCGATTTCATACTCGACTAAACAGTCAAATAAGATAATGACTATACCAAGAGATCATTGAGAGAGAAATTGACTTTGATCACTTTAGAAGATGATTTAATTAACATAAACGATCATTGCAACAATGAAATATTATGATGGCAAAAGCATAATAAATTTCTAAATGTGTGAACAGATGCAATTAAAGTCAATTAAGATCTATGCTCAATTAATGTCCTATGTACAAACATAGATAATGAACAAAACAAAAACAAATACAAAACCTATCCTAAGCAAAGATTTCAAAAAGAAGATTATTTCAAGGAAGCATCCCAATTGCTTTTCGTAAATGAATAAACGTTTTTGATCCAAAGGTTTTGTTAAAATGTCAGCTAATTGATCCTCAGTTGAAATATATGAAAGTTGAAGAGTATTTGATTCAACTAGCTCTCTAAGAAAATGATATCTAAGTTCAATATGTTTGTTCTAGAGTGCAACACAGGGTTTTTAGAAATGTTAATTGCACTTGTGTTGTCACAAAGAATTGTTACCGAAGATGCTGAAATGCGGAAGTCGCTCAGTACGCTTTTCATCCAAATGAGTTGAGTTGAGCAACTTCCAGCTGAAATGTATTCCGCTTCGGCAGTCGAGAGTGCTATGCAATTCTGCTTTTTACTGTGCCATGCAACAAGGCAATGGCCAAGATAGAAGCATGCACCACTCGTGCTTTTCCGATCATCCACTGATCCTGCCCAATCGGCATCTGAGTATCCAACAATGTCCAGATTTGTTCCCATAGGATACCAAATTCCGAAATTAATGATCCTTTGATGTACCGGATGATCCGTTTCACCGCTTTCAGGTGAACCTCCTTTGGTGCTGATTGATATCTCGCGCAAATCCCAACACTAAAGGATATATCCGGGCGACTAGCCGTGAGGTAAAGTAGACTTCCAATCATACTTCTATACAGTTTCTCGTCTACATACTCACTATGTGATTCACTTCCAAGTCCCTTGTGGCTAGTTCCCATTGGAGTTGGAAAAACTTTACAATTTTCTAGATCAAACTTTTTGACCAACTCCAGTGCATACTTGGATTGACTCAAGTGAATACCTTCATCATTTTGTTTAATTTGCAATCCAAGGAAATAAGACAATTCGCCCATCATGGACCATCTCAAATTCGCTTTCCATGGTCTCCGCGAATTTAGAAGCATCATTATCTTTTGTTGCCCAAATACAATGTCATCGACATAGATTTGTGCTACAATGAAATTATTTTGATAATGCTTCACAAAGAGAGTCCCTGTCAGCTCCCCTCGAGTATAGCCCTTCTCCAAAAGGTGCTGTTGTTAACCTTTCGTACCATGCTCGCGGTGGCTTGTTTTCAGACCGTAAAGAGCCTTTTTCAAACGAAAAACATGGTTAGGTGTTTATGATCTACAAACCCTTTCGGTGAGCTACATAAACTTCCTCATTTAAAAACCCATTTAGAAATGCGCTCTTGACGTCCATTTGAAATAATTTGATTTTAAAATGACAAGCAATAGCAAACAATATACGAATGGACTCGAGTCTAGCTACAGGGGCGAAAGTTTCGTCAAAGTCTATACCTTCTACTTGACGAGTAGCCTTGAGCAACTAGTCGTGCCTGTTCCTGATGATAGTACCATCTTCATCTTTCTTGTTCTGAAGATCCATTTGGTACCTATCACATTATGTTGCTTTGGAGGCTTCGTTAATTCCCAGACTTTGTTTCGCTCAAATTGATGGAGCTCTTCCTGCATTGCTTTAATCCAGTAGTCATCCTGAAGAGCTTCATCTATTGTCTTTGGTTCGATTAAGATACATAGCAAGCAAATCCGCAAACCAACTGCCTTCGAGTTCTACTCCTTCTTGTGGATCTCCAATGATGTTCGATTCCGGATGATCCTTGGAGATTCGTAGCGTTTTTGTGAAACGGAGTACTCGGAGGTACACGAGATGATTCCTGCATATCAGATAAACTAGAAGAAACCATTAGAAGCATCATTAATATTGGAAGTATATTATGAGAAGATGCACTAGCAGGAGAATCATCATCTAGAGAGATATCGAGGGTAGATTTTTCAGATTCAAATGAGAAGCTTCATACTACTTTAACATTTATTAGATTCTACGATCGTCTTAGATTCAATGTTAAATACTCGATATGCTCTGCTATCGTAGAATAACCCAAAACGATCCCTTCATCACTTCGAGAGTCGAACTTTCCAAGATTTTCACGGTCACGTAAGATGTACATCGACTCCAAGATACGAAGTACTTGATATCGGTTTCTACTAAACCACAGCTCATATGGTGTATTCAAGGTTCCTGGGCGCAAATACACTCTGTTAATGACATAGACAGCGGTGTTCACAGCTTCAGCCCAAAAATGTAGCAGGTAATTTCCGGCTATGAAGCATCACACGCGCCATCTCTTGAACAACCCTGTTTTTGCGCTCAACAACACCATTCTGCTGAGGTGTATAGGGGTGCCGAGAATTCATGTTTAATGCCATTTGAAGTACAAAAAGTCAATGAATTTTGAATTTATGAATTCTCCACCCCTATCACTTCTAACACGAATGATCTTTTCATTCTTTTCAATCATAATACGATGGCAAATCTCATGAAAAGAGTCAAACGTATCAGCTTTCTCTCTCAAAAATGCTACCCATGAAAACCGAGAGAAATCATCAACCAATAAAAAGATGTACCATTTACCTCCCAAGGATGGTTGACGGGTCGGCCCCATTAAGTCCATGTGCAAAAGTTCCAAGGGCCGTTTTGTACCAACGTGGTTCAAGTTCTTGTGTGCAGTCCTAGACTGTTTACCCTTTTGGCAACCACCACACACAACATTTTGTTTAAATAAAAGCTTTGGAATCCCCTTGACCACGTCCTTGTTTGAAATTCTAGTAAGTTCCTTAAAATTTAAGTGACCTAGCCTTTCATGCCAAAGAGTTTCATTATTCAAAGCGGCTAAGTTACAATTTTCAGAAAATTTATTAGGAACAACATAACAATTGTTTTCAGATCTAACCCCTTTTAGAAAGAAGACATGGTCCTTATCAGTTACAACGCATTCAACCGATGAAAAGTTAACTGAAAAACCATTGTCCGCAAAGTTGACTTATGCTTATGAGGTTAGTCTTAAGGCCATCAACAAATAAGACAGTTTTTCAAAATCGGGCCATCTGGAATAGCTACCGTCCCTTTTCCAACAATTTTGGAAGATCGACCGTCTCCGAAAACAACGTGTCCTCCGGAGATTTTCTCAAGATTTTGAAAACTATTTTTGTCACCGGTCATGTGACGGGAACACCCGCTATCCAGATACCAAGACGAGCTATCATATGCATGCAAGGAAATATTGGAAACAAGACACGGGAAAATTTCACCTTTGCGCACCCCAAACCTTTTGGAATGCGTCTGTAATGGTCGTGAAGTTTTGTGCCTAGGTGAAAGCGTCTTGTTAAAACGATTGTGCTCCTTGATGAAGTCGTCTTGTGCGGTGAACTACCAAGTCTCTTTTCATTTGAAAAGTTTTGCTTTGATTTCCGGAAAGGAGCCTTTTTGGTAGTTGATGCAAGAGGTGCTTGAGATGAGCGTTCGACTCCCGTCTTGCAATATCTTCTTATGTGCCCTGAAACACCACAACGAAACATACCTTATATCTTGACGATCCCAAAGAGGATGAAGTAGGTTTGTTGTCGTTGTTTGTCTTGAATTCCGGTGTCGGAGGAGGAGATACCGACTGAGGCACAAAAACTGTCTCACTCGAACTTGGACTGTTTCCAGTTTGAGTGTATCCGAGGCCGAACCTATTTGATTGACCAAGACCAAGAAGTCTATCCAACTTACTCCTTCCTGAAGAGAATCGCTGTAAGTCATTCTTGAGTTGGAAAATGGTCTTTGTCATTTCCAGGTTATCCTGTCGAGCCTCGTTGTAGAGCTTGAGAAGTGATTCGCGTTATCCACCAGATTTGTATGTTCCTTCTCAAGTTGCTCATTGGACTCTTGAAGGGAAGCATTTTCTTTTATCAGGTTTTCCCTTTCCACTTCAAGAGCGTTTGAGAGAGAAGTCGCTCTTTTTGCTTCTTCTTCGAGATCATGCAATCTCCCTCTCAAACTCTTGTTTTGCTTAGCCACTTTCCTTTGAGTCCCTCAAAAGTCTGTGGTAGGCTAGAGCAAAATCTTCACCTTCCGAATCATCCGATTCGTTGTCCGTTGCGTTCTTTTCAACAGTGGAGTTGGACAACGACTCAGATGTATTTGCCATAAAGCACATGAATGGTGAAGATGTGGACGCGTGGAATGCGGTGGAGCTCTTTTCTTCATCACTTGAAGACGACTCATTTGACGTTGAGTTGTCATCCCAAGTGACGACTTGCATCGCCTTCTTCTTTGCCGGATACTTGTTAGGACATTCCGTTGCAATGTGGCCGTAGCCTCGACATTTGAAGCATTGCAGTTGTCCTTCTGAACTTTTCTTATCCTTTGAGAAGTTCTCTGCATTTCTTGACTTGTGACTTGGAGTCCCTTGCCTTTGTTCCACTTTCCGACGGATGGAGATTGCTTGAATTAACCCCCTTCGAAAGTTGCGGCGAAAATTCCTCGTCAAGAGAGCGAGCTGCTTCTCAAATTCCTCCATAGAAAGTTCTCGTCATCGTCCGAGGAGGATGTATCCGCGTCTTCTTCCTTAGTTGTTTTCAACGCATAACCTGAAGACCTTAGAAGTGGATGCTTTTCCACGAAAGAATGTTAGTATTAAAAGTCATTTCATAAGTTGTGTAATGAGCCAACTAATTCTTCTACACGTATTTCGTCCGGGTGTTTAATAGTTTCAATGGCAGTAACCTTTGGGGCGAAATCGTTCAGGAAGAGTTCTTAAGATTTTTCTACAATCTTAAATTCTGGAATCTTCTCTCCCAGATTAGCACATGAGTTTACGATGTCTTGCACTCGTGTATAGTAGTCCGTGAAAGATTCATTTTCTGAAGTAAGATAGAGTCAAACTTGCTCGTAAGCATTTGCAGTTCTGAACTTCACGAGGTTAGTTCCCTCATGGTGTACCTGGAGAACATCCCAGATGTCTTTCGCAGTCTCACATGCCGAACGCGAGAGAATCAGATTGAGATAAGGCAGTAAAAATAGCATTACTTCCCTTGCCATTGTAAGAAGAACCTCAAACTCTTCCTGGTCCATTCGACCTGGGTTTTAAGGATGTGAACATCAGAGATAAGTTCAGTTGGATTAGACCATCCTGATCAATTGAATGCCACACCCTTCGTCGATGGAAGATAAAAAGGCTTTCATCCGTACTTTCCAGTACGCATAATTTGTTCCATCAAAGAAAGGGGGTCGATTGATGTTTCCACCTTCAACCATGTTCACAACCCTATTCCCGCTCTGATACCACTGTTGGGTCGTAATATAC
>JAQNDB010003766.1:0-27580 GCA_029204045.2 Tillandsia leiboldiana
CCTGAAGTTACTCCTCAATTAAAAGGGTCTCAAGAGTTGGGGCTCCATCGCTGTGATCCAGGACTCTGCCTCCCAACGGCTCCAAGCTCAAGCCTGCAATCGGGGTGGATCAGACTGCCCGGACTGGCTCTATCGATCAATGATGTCCCAAAGCTCATCTACTATCCTATCCGCTATCCACCCTGCCTCGGTGCCTCGGCACTACTCGTCGGCACGCAGGGCTGCTGCTCAATCGGGTGCCACTGGTACAACTGGAGATGCCACTGCATTGAAAGAATGTGCTGGAGGACACTCAGGCGTGCTACAACTAGCTGTGCTCTCTGCTCCGACAGCGCATCAGACGTTCCATGGCCTCCTCCCGGCGTCGGACAACCTCCGACATCTGTGCCATATAGGCCCGTGACTCCGGGGTCTCACTTTGCTCTGATAGCTCTGCCTCCCGCTGCTCGAGTTCCTGATCTTATGCAGGATGTGCCCTCTTCACTGCACGACGTCTCAGGGGCATCGTAGTCCACTGCACAATAACAAACATCAGGACACAACAACTATTCGACCCAATCCAGTGAGAGTCTAAGACATGTCATCCATTCCATAGCATTATGTTGTCTGCAGCCAACATAATCGCTTAGGAGAATAAACATGCCAATCACTCATCCCGTCTCTTGGGAGAGGTATAAAACTCAATCACTCTCGCTAAAAGTCACGACTCTCACGTATCATCCTAATGTCCAACCACAAGCCTAGGGTTTCTAAGTCCACCATGACCTACAACCTAGGCTCTGATACCACTCTAATCTATAACGCTCCGGGTCGAAACTGCGACCCGGCTCGCCAACAGATCCGCCGCCTATACAAAACCCCGCATAGGCGAAGCGTCTAACCTGCAAAGGATAATACTAAAGATATACAAATATCAGAGCTGAAAGGAATACTACTATAAAACTAAAATCCAATCACTGTACACTGAAATAAAGATACAATATCCATCTCCCAAATACGATCATATACAAAATCCTCAGATACACACTCCAAACTCTACAGGGAGGTAAACAGAAATAATACATCAGTGTACATGCTCTCAGTACAACTCAAATCCTCACATCCATAGTCTATCAAAAGTGGAAATAAAACTAATCTACTGACAGTACTGCAAATCTCCAGAAAGGGGGCACCGCCATACTCCAAGGACGGTAGGGAACTAGCTCACGACTCCCTCGCCTCGGTCTGTAGGATCAGTAACTAGAGCAACAGGAACTGGAGAAGGGGTCCCTGGGGAAAAATACACCACAGCGGGTGTGAGAACTACATCCCACAGTAGTTCTCAGGGGGTACCGCCACCAATCCCGACGGTCTGCCCACTAAGTCTACTAGAGGCATAAGATAACAGAAAACTGAAGAAATGAAAGCAGAAAATAACTCTACAGCTACCATGCCTCTATCTACTATGCTGAAAGGGTGATACAGATGAAAATGATGCATCGACTCAAACTCAGTATACTCAATCAACCCAATCACAGTGACTGCCACATAGGGTCCAGTCAAACCTGCGCCCACCTACTGCTGCACATCCACAGAGGACGGGTCTACCGTAGGGCGTCCATGACTGCCAAAACTGGACCAGCCAGAGGGACTGTGTCGATGTCACGCCCCGGAGGTTCTAAAAGAGCGAAAAATGTACCCATTTTTTTTTTGAATAGACCTCGCCCCCGGTGCGTATCAGACCCGCCACATTACAAATTCACTCCCCAAACGGGCGGAGTCTCCTTTGTATATGCACGACGTTACCAATAGAACATATACTTTAACCATTCCAACCATGACAAACAAAGAGGAAAGAATACAATAAATCATACCATCACCGCTATCTCATATAGCCTATAGCATAAACCCATGGGTTTTGTAAATCGGTGCCCACTCGACACCCCCAGTTTTTCCAAAATGTTTTCGCAAACTTTTTGGGCGGCCATTAACTTAAAAGGTAAATCCACGGTTTTTAAATCGATGCCCACACGGCACCTGCTTTGAAAATACTTTTGAAACCGCGTTTGCATTTGAAAACTTGCCGCAAATACACATCCTACATTTACCAATTAGTTTTAGGAAAACATCATTCCAACATCCATCAGCAACCCACAGTATGTATCATAGTTTAACTAACCATAGTATGACGAATTAACCAAAAGTAAGAAGACAACGTATCGTTTACTAGCCCTCATGGCTAGGGTCCTCTAACGGATGCCTCCCCGTCGTCCCGAATCCCCCCCTATTCGAACCTGTCACAGTGTGGCTTGTCAGTGACCGATAAAGTAGAGAAACATATATGTAAATGCAATAACATAAAAGCCAAACTGATACACCGGAGTATTTTACTTCCCCCTCATGTCCCGATAAATCCCTATCACAAAACAAGCTGGGCACCAACCCCAGAATACCAAACCAAGCTGGGCTCCACCCAAGAATACCAACCAGGCTGGGCTCCAATCCCAGAATACCAAACCAGGCTGGGCTCCAACCCCAGAATACCGTACTCATTTTCTTGGTGCCTCCAACCCCTCCACTGCCCAAGTAGCAGTCGCCTCTCCTTGAGGGGTCCCCACTAACCTCTCCTTGTGGGGTACACGGGTAAAATATCTTACCATCTTTCCGGAAAATACACCCTGCGCAGTGGCCAAACTGCCGGTGTGCAAGTAAGCAATATGAGTGTCATAATAGCGTTGCGACCTCAGCCGCTTTAGTGAGAATAGTCTGACGATCCTACAACCGCAGCCGCTTTGATTAACATGATAACGATCTCGCGACCGCAGCCGCTTTGATTAACACGATAAAAGGATTCACATGCTATGGGTTAGTAAAATACGAAAGTGTCTCTTTATCAAAACGAATATTCGGGAACGACACCACGCCGGTAATAACCAAAACTACACACCTCGATTATGCGAAATCTGCACTACGGAGACCGAACCTTGCTCTTGTCGACACGCCCGGACCTAGAAGTAGTCCCGAAAAGAGCCGCGGTCAGATCAGAAATATAACGATAGATAAACCGAGCCTAAATACTTAAAAACACTAATGACCACCCGACACGGCGGTGGCGGCGAAACGCGATGGGCGACGTGGCCACCCCCGAGTCGTTGCATGCCATGCGGGCCGCGCGGGCACCGGCCCCGCGCGGTGCCTGCCAAGGCCGCGCGGGCGCCGGCCCTGCGCGGGCACCAGCCCCGCGCGGCGCTTCCCGCGGCTGCGCGGGCCCCAGCCCCGCGCGGCGCTTGCCACCGCCGTGCGGGCCCCAGCCCCGCGCGGCATGCACTGCGGCCGCGCGGGCGCCAGCCCCGCGAGGCGCTATCCGCGGCCGCGCGGGCCCCAGCCCCGCACGGCAAGCGCTGCGGCCGCGCGGGCGCCAGCCCCGCGCGGGCCCCAGCCCCGCGCGGGCGCCAGCGCCGCGCGGCGCTTGCCGCGGCCCGCGCGGCCCCACCCCGCGCGACATGCCCTAGCCGCGGCCGCACGGTAACTTTGGTCCCGCACGACACTAACCGCGTTCGCGCGGGTACCGTCCCCGCGCGGGCGCGTATCACGGTCGGGCGGCGATGCCCTAGGGCTTCGCGGTGACGACGCATAGGGTAGCAAATGGCTACTCCTAAGACTCCGCAAAAGACCCTACCAAAAACTGAGCGAAACTACTCGAAAATAAATCTAGCTTACCTCTAATCGTCGGAGATGGTGACCCGTTCACACTCTCGGCTTCGGCACGCTCGTCGGGAGGGTTTGGGGTCCTTTCGCCTTCTCCTTCTTTCCCACCGTTTCCTTCCGATTAGGGTTTCTCCTTTTCCCTTTTCTTTCGCTCGTTCCTTCCTCTCGTTTCCTTCCGGTTAGGGTTTTTTCCTTTTTCCCTTTTCTTTTTCTCTCTTTTCTCTCCGGTTAGGGTTTCCCTTTTTCTATCCGCGGAAAGAGATAATTTGTACGTACATTAAACCCACATTCGGATATTAATAATTAATTATAATTATTAAGTCATAA
Source organism: Tillandsia leiboldiana (assembly GCA_029204045.2). NCBI lineage: Eukaryota > Viridiplantae > Streptophyta > Magnoliopsida > Poales > Bromeliaceae > Tillandsia > Tillandsia leiboldiana. The sequence continues at coordinate 4,015 of JAQNDB010003766.1, forward strand.
GAGATAATTCCTTATCTCTTCGAAAAGCGTGCCCGATCTTTTGCACGGATTCTGATGCACACTACGTTACCACGATCCTCAAAACCCTATTCTGGAGAATCCATACGTCGGATTTCAATCTCTAATTAATAATTATTTAATTAATCCTTGGAGATAATTCTTAGAGATAATTCCTTAAAGATATTCTTTAAAGATAATTCCTTTAAGATAATTCCTTAAAGATAATTCCTTAAGGATAATTTCTTAAAGATAATCCCTTTAAGATAATTCCCTAGAGATAATTTCTTAAAGATAATTTCTTAGAGATAATTCCTTTAAGATAATTCCCTAGAGATAATCCCTTATCTCCTCGAAAAGCGTGCACGATCACTTGCACGGATTTCGATGCACCACTTCGCTATTGCGATCCTTTTCACCCCATTTCTGGGGTTCCGTAAGTCGGAATCCGGATCCGATCGCACCGCCGTTCTCCGTTTTCCGAGCTCTATCGCAGAAAAATACCCGCACCTCTCGATTATCAACTTAAGTAAACCCGTTATTTTACTTTCCCCTAACTTAACCTTTATTAGCAGGAGGGTAAAACGTTACCAAAAATCTGTGATATTACACCACTCACCCCTTAAAAGAAGTTTCGTCCCCGAAACTTAACCTCACCCCTCGCTAAATAACTCAGGATAACACTCCCTCATTTTCGTCTCAAGTTCCCACGTCGCCTCGCGCTCCTCGTGGTTATTCCATTGCACCTTTACGTAGGGGATCGTCGGTTACGAAGTTCCTTTTCTTCTCGTTGCTATGATCCATATCGGTGTTTCCTCGAAGCTCAAATCCTTCAGCAGTTCGACGGCCGGAGCGTTGAGGACGTGCGACGGGTCGGGGAGGTACTTCCAGAGCATCAAGACATGAAACACATTATGCACCTGTTCAAGATTTGGCGGTAAGGCAAACCGGTATGCCACCGGCCCACGCGCTCCAAGATCTCGAACGATCCCACATACCATGGGCTCAGCTTCCCTCGCATGCCGAACCGTCTTGTCCCCTTAGACGGTGACACACGTAGCAACACATGGTCCCCTACCTCACTTTCCAGTTCCCGTCGCCTTTGGTCCACGTAACTTTTCTGTCGGCTCTGGGCGGTCAACTACCGCTGCATGATAAGGCACACCTTTGCTTCTGTTTCCTCTACGAGGTCTGGCCCCAAGAGCTTCCGCTCTCCTAAGTCGTCCCAGCAAATAGGCGATCGACATCGGCGTCCGTACAAGGCTTCGTACGGGGCCATCTGAATACTAGCTTGATAGCTATTATTGTAGGCAAATTTCACCAGGGGTAGGTAACGCGACCATCCCCCCCAGGTCTAGCACACAAGCTCGAAGCATATCTTCGAGAATCTGGATCACTCGTTCCGATTGTCCGTCCGTCTGCGGGTGAAAAGCCGTGCTAAACTGCAGCTTGGTTCCCAATGCCTGCTGCAAACTCCGCCAGAAGTTTGACACGAAGCGTGTGTCCCTGTCCGAGGTTATGGATGACGGTACTCCATGCAATCTCACCACCTCGTCGTTATAGGTTTGCGCCAGCCGATCTCCGCTCCACGTCGTGTGAATCGGTAGGAAGTGGGCTGATTTCGTCAGACGGTCCACAATGACCCATATCGCGTCATGTCCTTGTTGCGATCGCGAAAAACCGGTTACAAAGTCCATAGTAATCCATTCCCAGTGCCACTCCGGTATGGGCAATGGTTGTAGTTTTCCTGCCGGTCGCTGATGTTCCGCTTTCACCTGTTGGTACACCGAACATCGCGCCACGAATTGGGCCACATAACTCTTCGATTCGGGCCACCAAAAGGTCTGCCTCAGGTCTCTGTACATTTTGTAACCCCCCGGATGCGCAATATAGGGGGCATTGCGCTTCCGTCAGAATTTCTTTCCTCAATTCTGGCATGCAGGGCACGTCAACTTGTCCCCGGAACCTTATTGCATTATCCGTGCCAATCGTAAAATCCCCACTTTGCTCTGAGGATATTCTGTCCCGCACCAGTTGTAGTTGCGTGTCCGTTGTTTGGCCTCCCATGATCCTTCGTTCAGCGTAGGCTTCACCACCAAGGACAGATGTTTCCCAACTGCACCTGCTGGCACCACCTCCAGTCTCAATTGCGAGAATTCTGTAATTAGACGATCTTGTTGGGTAAGGGTGATCAATGCCGTTTCCCCCCCCGTCTGTCCCTTCCGGCTCAAGGCGTCGCCCACCCCACTTGCCTTCCCGGGGTGGTAGTGAATGGACAAATCGTAGTCCTTTAGTAGTTCCAGCCATCGCCTTTGCCGTAAGTTCAGTTCCTTCTGTGTAAACAGGTCTTGAGGCTCTGGTGGTCGGGAGAACATGTCATAGTGCGCCCCTTAAGGTAATATCTCCAGAGCTTTAAGGCAACCACGACTGCAGCGAGCTCCAAGTCATGTGTAGGGTAGTTCTGCTCGTAATCCTTGAGTTGTCTTGATGCATATGCTATGACTTTCCCCTGTTGCATCAATACGCTTCCCAGTCCGCTTCGAGATGCATCACAATAGATCTCGTAGTCCTCATCGGCTGCGACAATGTGAGTACCGGTGCCCGTGTGAGTCTGTCTTTAAGTTCCTTGAAGCTCTTCTGGCATTGGGTTGACCAGACGAATTTCTCCCCTTTCCGGGTTAGTCGATTCACGGGAGCGGCTATCTTTGAGAAGTCTTCCTCGAAACGTCCGTAGTACCCCGCCAGTCCTAGAAAGCTTCGGATTTCTGTCCCGTCGTTGGCCGAGCCCAGTCGGTCGCGGATTCTATCTTCCACGGGTCCTCCACTATTCCCGACACTGAGAACATGTGTCCCAGCAAGTCTACCTCGCGGAGCCAGAACTCACCCCTTTTGAGTTTGGCATACACTTTCTGGTACCGGAGGGTCTGGAGGATTACTCGCAAGTGTTCCTCGTGCTCTTTGTCCGTGCGAGCGTAGATCGGGATGTCATCTATAAAGACCACTACAAACTGGTCTAAGAAATGTTCCATATCCTTTCATCACTTTCATGAACACCGCTGGAGCGACAATGAGTCCAAACGGTATAACCGTAAAATCGTAATGACCATACCGATTCGAAGGACTATTTCGGTATGTCATCTCCCCGGACTCTGACCTGGCGATAGCCAGACAGCAGATCAATCTTTGAAGACCGCCGTCGCGCCTGGTAGTTGGTCGAACAGTCCTCCCTCCGAGATGAGGAATATTGTCCTTCACTATGACCTTAATCCATTCTCCGATTGTCGATGTACAATCATAGTCCTCCCATCCTCTTCCGTACGAATAGAACGGTGTGCCCCACGATGGCACGCTTTTTTTTCTCTCAATCGACCAGCAACCCTGTTACTCGGTAAGCCCATCCTTCCGGGTATCCCCTCGAATTCTCTTAGCAATGACGCCACTAAGTCACAAATGTCGGATCATGGGCGCTAACCATTAACCTTAAGCTTTTAGAGGTGCGCAACCGATTCACTTAAAGCGGGCATACCCCGCGCCACAGATCTCGACCGGACTCAACCCACCTGTACGTTGGGTCCTATTGTTGGGCCTCTTGCCGTTAGGTCTATTGTGGACCGCGGCTCACTCAACCTATTGGGCTCACCCCAACCCAACTCCACTAGTCCCCTGGGCCTATTGTCTCGTGGCAGAAAGTTGGACCTATTTGACCCATAATAAATGGCCAACACCAAAGACAACTAAATCTTCGCATCCTTATTGGGCAGGAAGGTACAAAAGTATTTGCTTCTAAGGGTTCTCCTGGGGGTTAAGACCAACATTACTCTTCGTAAGGGGTCTTTCCTGCACTACCTCCCTCGGGTAGTGCGTCCTTTGTCGTGTCGTCGCATAAGACTTCTCATCCGTGTCGCGACTCCGAAGAATTATTCCCGGGTTCGGGGCAGTTAAAGCGAACTGTCCCAGTTTGTCACATTTAGAAGCAATGGTCGTGCTTCCTGAAACGAATAATTTCCCCCGGGGTGCTCCTCTGTAGATGATGTAAGGCCGGTCCCTGCTAGAAAATCCCCCTCCGAAGAAGGGCTGGGGTCGTTTCTTGTCCTTGTTGTACTCCGAGTCCTCTCGTCGGGCGCGCGTCACCACGAATCCGCGCTCCACTAGGGTGGCCATATCCACCACTTTCTGGAAGGTGTGAAGTTCCACCACTTGCACAACTTCGAAAATATTGCTCCGCAATCCGTCTACGAAGAGGCGGGCTTTGTGAGCTTCATCCCTTATAGCAAAGGAAACACAATTGGCCAACCTTACATATTCTTGCCGATACTCCATGACGTATCGATTCCCTTGTCTGATGTGTTTCAGATTCCTTGTGGCGTCTTCGGATAATGGGGTGGCCGGCTCCCGTTGGGAAAGTCATTCCCAGGTTATGGCTGGGGTCGTTTTCGGCCCCCGGCAGGTTCATGATCCTTCTGCCGGGTGCGTGGAACGGCCAATTCCCGCCCCACCATAGTGGTCCAGTCGATCACTTCTCGGTAAGCAGGTAAACCCCACCGTCGGTATTACCCGAATAGTGTCGCTATGTAGACCATCCTTGTGAAGGCGAGCCATGTGGGGTTCGTCTTTCCTAACACAGGGAAAGCGCTAAGCCATGTCGCGTAATCCGTGTTGGAGTAGCCGCTTCTCCACTGTTGCCGGAACCGTCGTATCCTCTTCTGCACCATCGATTGAAGAGCGGTTTCGGGCCATTAACCGTGCATACAAAGAAACCAAGTTAGTCCTAGACTTAATTGGTCTAGCACCTTGATCTACAAACACTGGGACTCTATCCCCTTTTTCCCCGCGCTCACGCTAATACGTGACACACCTATACTTTGGTTATCAACTTGGTTAGTCACTCGTGATAATACATTCTGTGGATGTTGGTCACTGGCCACAGTGGTTAAAGTCGTTTTCTCTGATACCATATAATCTGTCACGCCCCGGAGGTTCTAAAAGAGCGAAAAATGTACCCATTTTTTTTTGAATACACCTCGCCCCCGGCGCGTATCAGACCCGCCACATATACAAATTCACTCCCCAAACGGGCGGAGTCTCCTTTGTATATGCACGGCGTTACCAATAGAACACATACTTCAACCATTCCAACCATGACAGACAAAGAGGAAAGAATACAATAAATCATACCATCACCGCTATCTCATACAGCCTATAGCATAAACCCATGGCTTTGTAAATCGGTGCCCACTCGACACCCAGCTTTTCCAAAACGTTTCGCAAACTCTTTGGGCGGTCATTAACTTGAAAGGATAATCCACGGGTTTTAAAATCGGTGCCCACACGGCACCTGCTTTGAAAACACTTTTGAAACCGGGTTTGCATTTGAAAACTTGCCGCAAATACACATCCTACATTTACCAATTAGTTATAGGAAAACATCATTCCAACATCCATCAGCAACCACAGTATATGTATCACAGTTCAACTAACCATAGTATGACGAATTAACCAAAAGTAAAGAAGACAACGTATCGTTTACTAGCCCTCATGGCTAGGGCCTCTAACGGATGCCTCCCCGTCGTCCCGAATCCCACCCCTATTCGAACCTGTCACAGTGTGGGTTGTCAGTGACCGATAAAGTAGAGAAACATATAAGTAAATGCAATAACAGAAAAGCCAAACCGATACACCGGAGCATTTACTTCCCCCTCATGTCCCGCTAAATCCTTGTCACAAAACAAGCTGGGCACCAATCCCAGAATACCAAACCAAGCTGGGCTCCAACCCTAGAATACCAAACTAGGCTGGGCTCCAACCCCAGAATACCAAACCAGGCTGGGCTCCAACCCCAGAATACCGTACTCATTTTCTTGGTGCCTCCAACCCCTCCACTGCCCAAGTAGCAGTCGCCTCTCCTTGAGGGGTCCCCACTAACCTCTACTTGTGGGGTACACGGGTAAAATATCTTACAATCTTTCCGGAAAAATACACCCTGCGCAGTGGCCAAACTGCCGGTGTGCGTGTAAGCAATATGAGTGTCATAATAGCGTTGCGACCTCAGCCGCTTTAGTGAGAATAGTCTGACGATCCTACGATCGCAGCCGCTTTGATTAACATGATAACGATCTCGCGACCGCAGCCGCTTTGATTAACACGATAAAAGGGATTCACATGCTATGGGGTTAGTCAAAATACGAAATATGTCTACTATATCAAAACGAATATTCGGGAACGACACCACGCCGGTAATAACCAAAACTACCCACCTCGATTATGCGAAATCTGCACTCCGGAGACCGAACCTTGCTCTCTGTCGATGCCCGGACCTAGAAGTAGTCCCTAAAAGAGCCGCGGTCAGAACAGAAATATAACGGTAGATAAACCCAGCCCAAATACTTAAAAACACTAATGACCACTCGACACGGCGGTGGCGGCGAAACGCGACGGGCGACGCGGCCACCCCCGAGTTGTTGCATGCCATGCGGCCGCGCGGGCACTGGCCCCGCGCGGTGCCTGCCAAGGCCGCGCGGGCGCCGGCCCCGCGCGGCGCAAGCCGTGGCCGCGGGGGCCCCAGCCCCGCGCGGCATGCGCTGCGGCCGCGTGGGCGCCAGCCCAGCGCGGCGCTTGCTGCGGCTGTGCGGGCCCCAGCCCCGCGCGGTATGCGCTGCGGCCGCGCGGGCGCCAGCCCCGCGCGGCGCTTGCCACGGCCAGGCGGGCCCCAGCCCCGCGCGGCATGCGCCGCGGCCGCGCGGTCGCCATCCCCGCGCGGAGCTTGCCGCGGCCGCGCGGGCCCCAGCCCCGCGCGGCATGCGCCGCGGCAGCGCGCGCGCCAGCCCCTCGCGACTCTTACCGCTGCCGCGCGGGCCCCAGCCCCGCGTGCGCCCCAGCCCAGCGCGTCATGCCCTAGCCGCGGCCGCACGGTAACTTTGGTCTCGCGCGGCAATAGCCGCGGCCGCGCGGGTACCGTCCCCGCGCGGCGCGTATCACGGTCGCGGCGGCGATGCCCTAGGGCTTCGCGGCGACGACGCATAGGGTAGCAAATGGCTACTCCTAAGACTCTGCAAAAGACCCAACCAAAAACCGAGCGAAACTACACGAAAATAAATCTAGCTTACCTCTAATCGTCAGAGATGGTGACCCGTTCACGCTCTCGGCTTCGGCACGCTCGTCGGGAGGGTTTGGGGTCCTCTCGCCTTCTCTTTCTTTCCCACCGTTTCCTTCCGATTAGGGTTTCGCCTTTTCCCTTTTCTTTCGCTCGTTCCTTCCTCTCGTTTCCTTCCGGTTAGGGTTTCGCCTTTTTCCTTATCTTTTTCTCTCTTTTCTCTCCGGTTAGGGTTTCCTCTTTTCTATCCCTGGGCTCACTGTATATCGTGACCGGCTTCAAATAGCCTGCTCGGCGAGACTACACGAGCAACTCATTCATGAATCCCTATCTCAATTCAGGGACAAACTCAGACCTGGTGTCTGGCCACTTTCACCAAATAGGTGAAAGACACAGTTGAGCACTTGCTCTCTCCATTGCCACGAATTGCCCCGTCTTTTCTTGCGAAATTTCCACTTTAATTCCGCCATCAACTTTTCGCAATGAGGTTGCATCTGCAACCAATTACATTTACCACATATTCCGGTCGCTCCGCTGCCTAATGTGGAGGGCAAGGCCAATCCACGAGTTCCCAGCTATCACACACGCTACTAGTGCTCTAAGTCCACGGGTTATCAGCTAACCCGATATCTCGGACTACTAATAGGTTCACAGACCATGGTCCAATAGGGCCTATAGCCCAAAGCTAGTCCAACACTGTGCAATGGCTCTCGCTAGCACGTAGACCCAATCGTAATATGGGTAGATCCTCACTTAGGATTACCGAACCACGCTCCAACTAGGGGTATCAACGTCTCGATCATCACCAGCCCTAAGGCCAGACCGCGTCCACACACTCGGTGTACTAAAGGCCTCAAAACTCACATGTGGCTTTCCACATTCTTGGGTCATCGCTCGGACTACCGTCCCGACCAAATCTCTATCATGCCCCGCCCTCAGGCCTCAGGCCGCTGTCTCTCACAGCCGACTGCGCCTGCCAACAGGGCTACAGGCCCACAGTCCACATATATGGTCTAGGCACGAGTCGTCCCCAGCGAACCCACTAATCGTCGTCACTCTACGACCTGAATTCCCTATCGACTTTTGCCACACTTAGCCAATGTTAAGGTGCTATTAACCAGCCCTTTCTAGTTGAACGACACACATGCTTCCTGAGCACCCAGGAGATTGAGCGTCCTACGCCCCTATGCCAACTCGCAAAATCCTTAGTGTTAAGGAATTTGCCTAAACACCCCCCCTTATGGTTCATATGCACTTCCCCAACCGGGGCCGAGGCACTATAACGATAATCCTCCAAACCTGACGATCGACATGTAACTCTACGGTGGCAACCCTTTGCCGTTACACTGATCCATTGGACCGGTGGCCCAAAATCTCAGGACACAACAACTTGGTTTTCGCAACACAGCGATCACCATCGTCTCGTGAGTCGGTCTTTCACCGAGTCATCACCGAGCCTAATCGGTCGCACTTTGTCAGCAGTCTAGCTGACACTTTCTCACATATAATCGCAACGACTAGTTTATCCATGATGCAATGCTCATAACAGTTATGCCTTATGCAATTGCATTAAATAACTCATACCTGCCACGACATCGTTGTCTACGGCTGGCTCCTCCTCCATCACCCAAGTGGCGAAAGCCTGCCCACCCGGTGATTGGCTTGGGGTAGTTGGTCGCCCTGCTGGTAGGGCCAATACAGCCCCCGAGTTCTGCCACGGGACTTCCTGAACTGTCGCAGTCACTGAAGCTAGAGGTACGCCCTCAAAACATTCCGAGGACATGTGGCCCGGCTGGCCACACCTATAACACCTTCCACGACGCTCCTTGCACCGCGACGCTCGATGTGGTCCACCACAAATAACGCACCACCCGTGTGCCACCGGCCTTCGGAACTCCTGAGAGTGCCACTGTTGCCGCCGCTGTTTAGGGGGCCACTGGTAGTCAACCGAACCCCCAGGGCCACCCTGGTGCCTTATCTCTTCCTTGCCCCTCCTGTAAGCCTCGTGCTCTCCGCGCATCACGGCCTCACCCCGCTCGACCAAGCGGGCGCGATCCACAATCTCTCGATAGGTCGCGATGCTAAACGGCTGGACCTTCGAGTAAATGCTGGGCCGCAGGCCCCGCTCAAAACACCGTGTCTTATCCCACTCGCTACGCACAACAGAGGGAAGGCAGCTGACGATGCGAGCGAACTCGTACTCGTACTCCTGCACGGAGCGACTCCCCTGGCGAAGACCCCTAAAATCTTCCTCCATCTGCTACTTAGCACTGTCGGTAAAATACTTTGCAAAAAGGAGTTCCTTAAACTCCTCCCACGTCGGTGTAGGCAAGGCGGCCCTAGTCCGCCCCTCAAGTTCTGTCTTCCACCAGCGGTGTGCCATTCCATCAAGGAAGGGAACCGCCCTCGCGACCCGATCCCGATCTGGTATCCGTAGGTTCGAGAACAACTTTTCCATGGAGTTGACCCACGACTCCACGATCATAGGGTCTGAACCCTCACCGGTGAACGTAGGCGGGTTGAACCTCTGAAAACTTGCAAGGCCCTCCATTGCCCTATCCTGTTCCGCCTTCTGGGCTGCATACTCGGCGTCAAATGCAACCAAGTCAGCCCCGTGGGGCACCTCCCTTGTGACCCCAACTGGATGTGTAGGGCGCGCCGACATAGGCTCGGCGGTCACTGCCGTATCCTCAACTGTCGGCCCTACACGCGGCGATGCCGCGTGCTCGTGCGCTGTTCGCGCAGCCTCAGCTTGCTGCGCTAACAACCCCTGTAGCCTATCAATCTGCTCCGCCTGTCGGCGAGAAATCTCCGCCTGTTGCTGGACCACGCCGACAAGCGCGGCCAACTGCTCTCGCAATTCGTGTACCTCGTTCGGCCTAGTACCCTCTCCTGGCTCGAGTCGGGACAACCGCGTCCCCCTACGTGGTGCCATTGCCAATCTGCACAGCACAACGAAAAGATTAACCCCAAATTTAACAATTTGGGCAAAGCATGAGCTAAATACCAAACAAAGGGGCTCGTCGACCCAATCATGCGAAAGTATAAGAGGGCACTCCCTTTCACCTCCAACATTACGTTGTCGGCCGCCAACGTAATAGTCCGAAGAATGAAAGCTCATTTCCCTCGATCAGTCCCAACATCCTTTGTGGGAACAATAATAACCAATCAATTACTTTCGCCCAAAAATTCACGCACTCTCTCGTGCCTAAACCCTAGAGTCTCCCTAAGGTTTGCTAACCACCTAGGACTATTCCTAGGCTCTGATACCACTCTTATCTGTCACGCCCCGAGCCCGCCAGTTTGGACAGTTCGGGCGCGCTAACAGACCCGCCAATCGGGCATGACCTTTCAAGACCCGAAAGGAACGGTTTATTCCAACCATCACAGTTTAGTGTAGCGGAAGAGAAATCAATCAGAGTACTAAACTATGAATTTAAAAACTTCCATTCATCCAAACGAATAGTTAGAAGAAAATGAAAGTACAATACTTGAGCGAAAAAAATAAAACTTTACTTATGTTACAACTCTCTTTAACATACAACTACTATATAAAAATTACAACTTTTTTTTTTCCAAATGAAACTTAAAACATTAAAGTTTACATCGTTCCTCACATACAAGTTTCGCTCAAGAAATAAAAAACTCCAAAATGGTGCTGGCGACTCTAGACTGCTAGGTCGCTACTCTGCTGGGCCCTTGCCCCTGTCGCGTGCCTCGCTCGATGTACCTGGAAAAATGGTCACCCAAGGGTGTGAGAACTACTTAAAGTTCCCAGTGGGTTCAACCACCGAGAAAGAATGTTCTATACCACTTGGTCCAATGGAAGCAAGATAGCAAGATAATCTATGCTAAAAATAACTGCAGATGCCAACTAACATGATCATAACATGTATGAATAACTCTACACTATTGGTGTATACTCCTTGTCTCATTGCTACCAAAACTTGCCACTCTGGCTACTACCCAAAAGCTCGGCCACTATGCCGCTATAAAAGGGGTTACTCTAACCCGGCCACATAGGCCACTATGTATTCTCTTTTCTTTTCATTTAGCTTTTAACTCTTTACTTGCTTTTCACTTGGGAAGCTGAGTCTTGCTCACACACTTCCCCTTGGGAGTGAAATATGCTCAACCCTCCCGATGGCAACTTGCCTTTAATTCTTTAATTCACTTGGGAGTGACATATGCTCATCCCTCCCGCTAGCCATTTAGGCTTTTCTTTTACAGCTTACATTTACCGGGTCCGAGGGTTCCAAAAGACGGATGCCTACAACCCCAATCAAACAAGAACAGGTTCTAGCACCGCCTCGTGTAGTGCTCGACCCAATGTACTTTATTTTTCCTTTTTACCATTCTTTAAGCATTATCTTCTTTTGTTTCAATTAAGCCTTTAGCTTCTTTGCTCTTTAAGCATTTTCTTTACACTTTGGTTTCAGATGAGTTTAAAGCACCTTGGCACTCATCTACCCGGGAGTGACATATGCTCAACCCTCCCGTTAGCATTTGTGCCTCAATGCTTTTTTCTTTTACTTTTCTCTTTTATCCTAAGTTCTTTACTCTGGGATAGCTTGGGTGTCTCTAACACCAATTTAGATTTGAACTTCTTGTTCATTTGCATTTACATTATGTCTTGTCACTTGGCAATTTCTTTAGCTCCTTAGCCCATTTTATACTTTTCTTTACTTGTTCTCAATTTACACAACCTTATGTCTTAATTACCCTCAAGGTTACACTATGTCATAAAGACACTAGTTACATTCAATTTCAATTGACTTGGAGTTTATTAACTCTATTTTCCATTTTTCACCTTAGCTTAAGGTTTGATAACTCTAATTCCATCCCCTTTTGCTTAGAGTTTATCATCTCTAATTACATTTTTCCTTTAGCTTAGAGTACCCTTGACTCTATGTTTGCTCTTCTCCACATAACCTAGAGTACATTTGACGCTATGTTGAACACTCTATAATCCACCTTAGGTTATTCCCTAAGACGATGTCACTCGTTCATCTAGGTTTAAATCCTAGGTTATCATGCCACTCGTTAAACCCTTAATCTAGGTTTTCTCCTAGTTTTGCATCCATTCACTTGTCCTTGTTTTCTCCTAGGTCTTACAACCATCATGCATTTCTCTTATACTTTTACATGATTCTTAGGGTTATACCCTAACATGATCATTCTCATATTTATCCTTTGCTGTTTATACTAATGCACACTTAACCTACAATAGGTTTAATATAACTGCTTTTAGGGCTAAACCCTATTCATTCTCATTCTTGACCCTAACACCCTACATGCTTACTAGAATGCTTCTAGGTCAGAAAAACAAAGGACAAAGGAGAGAGATCACCCATTTTCGGAAGAATCCCCCACCTCGATGTTTCGCGTTGTTTTTGAAGGAGGCCAAAATTTGCTCTCTTGATCTCCAAGGTTTCCCTAAAATGAAAGGAAAATCATGAAGCAATTACTTTCCATGATTCACTAATTACCTAAAAATTATAAAAGAGAACCTTAGGTTCCACCATATTTCTTTCTATAGGTTCATTTTGACCAATAAAGAATTAGAGTTGTAAAAGTCCCTTCCTAACATACTCTTGTAATAGGGATATTTTGACCTCATTAATATTTTGATCTTCAAAAAGAGAACCCTAAATATGATATAACCATGAAGGAAATTATATCCTTGCCATTTTAAATCCCATAAGAGTTGCATAAAGAGAAACTCTATATTTTCCTATGTCTTCCATGTAAAGAGAAGTTTTGATCTCTTTAACTTAGTGGAAAACCTATCAATGGGGAAAAAGCTTCATTGTGGTGTTTTTCCACACTTTTGGACCCAAAAAAAAGCTTACAAAATGAATCCCCAAATCATTCTACTTATCTCTTTTGATTTCTCTTGCTCAAAAGAGATGTGAAAAAGAAGTTGAAGCTTCTCTTTGGAAGGCTCCAAAGGGTTCACAAAAAGATTTACTAGAAACCTTTAAGTAGAGAAAGCCTAGTTTAGATTAATTTTTATCTCTTTTGAATCCAAAAGAGACCATAGAAATTTAGATTCTAGGGTTTTCTACTCACCTCTTTTGAGAGTTCTATGACCAAAAGAGGAGATGGAATGGAGTTTTGCTCATTGAAGAAAAGAAAAGAAGAAAATTAAATTCTTCTTTTCTTCATTTTCTTTTCTTTTTCCTTTCTTCTCTTCTTCTTTTTCTTCCTTCTCTTCTTCTTTCTCTTCTTCTTGCGTTCCTGCTCCAGCAGTAGAGAGTGTAACTAAGAGGGAGAGAGAGAGAGAGAACATTTAATTCTCTGCCGGGGTGGTTGGGGGAAAAAGAAAATTTACTAAAATGCCCCCAGCTTACCCATTTTCTCTAAATTGCCCTCCAATTCTGCAGTTTTCACCCTGCAGTGAGCAATTTCGGGTACCCTTCTTCCTCCGCATTTTTCCGTCAACTGAAAAATCGAAATCAAAATTTTTCTTCTCCCCTTTATTCTACAAATTTTTCTTAAACTTCCCATGATTTTGTTTAAATTTTTAGACTATTCTAAGCTCTCGAAAGAGAGCCCCCGAAAAAGCTTCGCGATCAACTGCACTGTCAAAAACTGCAGTTTCAGAATTCACGAAGCATTTTTCTTCGCTTCGTTCTCCAATTTTTCCTTAATCGCTCACCTAGGTTTTTCACCCTTCTTACTCAGAAAAGTTTTGTAAGACACCTCACGATTTCTTTTAAATTTTTGGGCCAATATAAGTCTCCGAAACAAGGCTCCGAAAATGCTTCGTGATCACAAATTTCAGAAATTTCAGAATTTGCTAAGTCCTCGGGGTTCAAGTCACTTTTCGACCCGATGCCCTTTGCGTCAGCCCGAAATGCACCGAACTCGACTGTAATCATATTTAAAACATGTTACAAGTCTTCTCGCCGTATTTCGCCATTTTGCGAATTCGGCGAACGTGGGCTTAAATTTTACAAGCTTGAAGCTTTGACTTTCAACTACAACTCACTTTTCGACTCAACGGCTTTTTCATCGATTCGAAATGCTTCCAACCCACTTGTAATTAAATTTGAAATGTGTTACAAGCATTTTTGCTGAGTTTCGCCACTTTCCAGAAATCGGCGAACTCAAGCCTTTGAATTTGAAACTCCAAATTCTCAACTACAACTCACTTTTCGACTCAACGGCCTTTGCGTCGATTCGAAATACTTACGACTCACTTGTAATTACATTTGAAATGTGTTACAAGTATTTTTGCTGAGTTTCGCCACTTCGCAGAAATCGGCGAACTTAAGCCTTTGAATTTGAAACTCCAAATTCTAAACTACAACTCACTTTTCGACTCAACGGCCTTTGCGTCGATTCGAAATACTTACGACTCACTTGTAATTACATTTGAAATGTGTTACAAGTATTTTTGCTGAGTTTCTCCACTTCGCAGAAATCGGCGAACTTAAGCTTTAGAATTTGAAACTTCAAATTCTCAACTACAACTCACTTTTCTCCGAATTCAATAAAAATAGTATTTCGTAACATTTTTATTTATATTATTTATATACCATAAATCTGGTACATTACAGATAGGTCGGTGCCTAGAACCCTAATCAAACAAGAACAGACTCCAGGCTCCGCCTATCGAAGTTCTCGACTCCCTTACAGTTCGGGAAAACAACTCCCTCGGTAAAACATGCGGAGGAAACCAACCAGGGCCCGAAAGTTTCGGGAGACCAACACCTACAACCCTATCAAACAAGAACAGGTTCCAGGCACATTTGTAGTGTCCCAGGTTCCCCTGTGGTTTTTCCCCTATTTCGGGGTGTGGAACACCTGTCGGGGGTGTGTGGGGCCCCAACATGTCAAAGTGATGTGTTGTTTGGACTCAGAGAGGATTTGGGAACAAGCCTGACCTTCGGCTGCCTTTGCCGAATTTTAGGAGTGGAATCAGGCTAAGCGGAGGCCGTATTTGGATTCAGCGTGGAAAAACGCTTGAAAACGGCTATTTATTCGTATTTTTCGGAGTCTGGATGCCCGAAAACGGACCCCCCGAAGTTTTCTGCGCAAAATGGTGCATGGGGGGAGCCGTGGACCACCCCGGGACACGTTGCAGCCTCTTATTGGGCCGGCGCGCCACTCTCGGTCCACGGGATGGGCCGCGGGTGCACGGTGGACCGGCGGGCCACGTGGCGGGCTTCCGTTGGACCGGCGCAGCACGCGCGGCGCATGGAACAAGCGCGGGCAACGCGGGCAGGTCGGGCAGGTTGGGGCACCGGTGCGGCGAACGGTGCACCGGGGCGCGCCACGTGGCGGCCCAGGGTTGGCGGGCGTACGTGCGCGCGGCGCACCCGCAGGCGCGCGCCTGCGGCCGTACGCGCACGCGCTGCAGGCGTGCAGGCGGCGCACAGCAGCCGCCGGCGGGCGTGTCGGGCGGGAAAGCGGGGGACACGTGGCGCCACACCATAGGCGGGCGCCACCCACCCCGCCGCCCCCGCAGGGGGCACGTGGCCGCGCCCGGTTCGCCGGGCGTGCTGTCCCCTGTGCGGGGGACACGTGTCGGACGCCCAAGCAGGTCGGACCAAAATTCGGTCCGACCGGGATCCCGTGCGGGATGGACCGAGTGTGGGCCGAATTACTGTGCGGGCCCGAAATCGGGCCCAAAAGAATCGGGCGCCCGAATCTTAGGACACAGATGGAATTTTTCCATTTGTTCCTTTGGGCCTATAAATAGCCTCCCCTCCCCTCCTTTTCTGTTCTTTTCCGAGAGATAGAGAGAGAAAGGGAGAGAGTGCACTGTAGCAAACTTGTTCCCCTCCTCATTTTCTACCTCGTGGTGCGTTCCCAGATTTTCCGGAGACTCGACTGCGGCGTTTCGGATTTTACAGTGTGCCTCGGTTTTCCCCCCTTTTGGCCCATTTTCGTCGCATTTCAGTCCGAGGAGTCCCCTGCGCAGTACAGGAGTCCTTTTTCGACGATTTCTTCGCCGGTGTTTTCCTGAGAGGTAGGGCTTCGTTTTTCGTGTTGGTGATTTTTCTGGATTCCGCAATTTTGGCACGGTTCCCGAGGTGATTTGACCCCCTCTTTTGCTGTTTGGGTGTTTGGACAGCGGTACCTTCGACGAATTGTTTCTCAGCGTAGGAATATCGGATCGAGGCGATTCAATAGTCGATTTTGGGCTGCTTTTCGCAGGGAACGCGCTTGTATTTTTCTTGGAATTTCCTGAGATTTATTTCGAGGTGAAAATCACTGTTTTCTCAGTGTACAGTGTGCAGTTTTTCTTCACAGTTTGATGTTTGGATTACCACCTTGCCGAATTTATAACTTGACTTACCGAACTCTGTTTTGGGCGTGCAAGGTACCGTTGCGAAGCTATCGACGCGAGGATCGCTGTGATATTTTTCTGGGATTTTTCTGGGCAATTTCTGCAGGTGATAATTTAACAGTTTTGGGACTGTTGTTGTATGTATCTATAAGAGCGTTATTTGGGAACTTAAGTGAGTTTAGTGGACTTTGTATTGTGCCAGGAGTGTTACGGGTGCACTGTACTTGTTGGGGCACAGGATTGGAGTTTTTGGTATTTTCAGCTGTACGGACCCGGACAGTTAGCGCTTCAGGTGGGTGGTTGTGTACTCCTCTCCTTTGGTATGCCCACTAGGAACATCAGAGTGTTCCCTCGTTTTTGGGGCCCAAAGTATTGTTAGTAACCTTGCATGCTCTAGGGAACTAGTTATTGGTTGTTTGATGTTTGATAAATTGTTGTTAGATTTATCACTTTATTTAATCGCTTAATTATTCTGGACTGCATGTTTAGGGGCAGAATAGTAATGGAGGATTGCAAAATTGATGATTATTCATATGAGGCTGTCACCTTAGCTTATGTCACTCTAAACTGATTATTCTTGGAAAATGGACAAAATATTGGGACAATGCATGTTTTAAACTGGTCATCTTTTTACTGCTACACTATCATTTGGGACTTGACTTAGGAGAAACCATGCTTTTATTCTTTTCTTTCTCCTATTTATTCTAGACTTGAGACATAGTTGCTCGGGTTCGAGCGGGGGTTGGATAGTGTAGTCAGGTGCTGGGGATTTGGGACAGGTTGGGCTTCTGACAGGGTGTTGTGGCGACCACGGATCTTGGGTGGCCGACCGGGTTATACTATTGCATCAGATTGGGTGATGGGGATCGGGCTATCTTTTGTGGAGGGTTTTTCCCACTTGATTGAGTCATGATCCGGTCCTGCTATATCAGATTACTTGTGGTTACTTACTTTACTCGTGTGGGTCGCTCCCCTCGAGTGCCACTCCGGAGTGTTCGTCAGACAGACTTTGAGTCCTTGAGACTCCTTTGCTTCGGTGTTATGCATAGGCTGGCATACCCGTTGCGGCAGGCAGAGCAGGCAGTACCAGTGTCCACTGGTGGTCGGATTGGGTTATCTTGGCAGGCTTCTAGATACTGATGCATACTTTACCGTCCTTATGAGCGTGACATGTAGAGGCATATTAGGGGTAGTACTCATCAGTTGTCACACTTAGCTTTTCCCCCTGTTTCTCCCTTTTTTTGCCTCTGGTTGACCTGGTGGGCATATCTGAGCTGAGGATTTACCCACTAAGGGAGGCTACTGTTTATAGTAGTACTTACCCCCATTGTCTTTCCTTGTTTCTTTTTCCCCCTTGTTTGCAGAGTCCTCTGCGGGAGTTGCTGGGCCGTCAGCAACTGATCGAGGTAAGCGGATTGCGGACTAGATAGCGAGCCACCTGAGGGTTGTAGCTGGAGATTTTGGGTGCCTGGTCTTCTCAGACAGCTTTTGTTTATTTTCTTTTTGGGGTCTGGCTTGTGGCCAGCTTTATGTACTTTTGTGGTGACCTGGGAGAGGTGTTGTATTTATTTTCCACAGTTGTACATGTTACTTCCAGCTTCTGTCTGAGATACTATAGTTTATTTCAGCTCTGACTTTATTCACGTTTATTATTATCTCTTATAGCTGAGCAGGTTACCGACGCTTCATGTATGTGGGAAATACCGCATGCACGGCGGATCTGTAGACGGGCCCGGGTTCTGGTTTATACCCGGGGCGTGACAGATTAAGTTGGTATCAGAGCTTAGGGATAGGTCAGTTGGGACTTAGGAAACCCTAGGCTTTTGGACAGACCCTAGGATGATAGGGCGTGAGTGGCGTGACATTTTGCGAAAGTCGGTGATTTTTATAGTTGACTCTTCCTGTGAGTGAAGAGGGATCGACATAACCTATTTCTGTTGGACCATTATGTTGGCTGCAGACAACATAAGATTACAGAAATAGGAGGATGTCTTTTGACTTTCGCTAGATTGGGTCGTGTGGGGTTTCGTTGCTAATGTTGGTTTCTTGTGGCAGGATGCCTCCTCGATGCCGGGATGCCTGCTCGGGGTACTCCTTCACCCCCTGACGAGCCAGAGCAGTCCAGACCCTCTGAGCTTACTGAGTTGAGGGCCTTGGTGGCCCAGTTGGCGGAGGGACAGCGCCGCCAGGAGCAGAGGATCGACCAGTTGCTTGCCCAGAGAGAGGCACCACCCCCGACTGTTCCTGAGGCCCCTGTGCCTCCTGTTGCACCTTCGGTGCCTTCAGCGCCATCTTCGAGTAGCGGGGCTCCTGGAGCTATTCAGCCTTTGACTGCGGAGGAAGCAGGACATTGCTGACAAACTCTCCAAGTTTGTTCGGCGGGGACCGCCTAGATTCTCGGGGCGGGATGCACAGCCTTGGGAGGTTGGGAGATGGCTTTCAGCGTTGGAGAAGCTTTTCCGAGACTTTTTCATCGACCCGAGGGTACCGAGTGCACATGGCAGTACACTGTCTGGACGGAGATGCAGATGCTTGGTGGCAGCGGGTAGAGCCACTGGAGTTTCGGGTTACCCGACAGCTGCCTTGGGAGAGTTCCGGCGGATGGTGTTGGACACCTATTTTTCGACCAGTGTGAAGAGGAAGTTGGAGGACGACTTGAAGAATCTGCGGCAGGGTGAGCGATCGGCTCAGAACTATTTCCAGGAGTTCATGGATTTGCTGAACTGTGTGCCCTTCGTCGCTCGTGATGGTCCGCACCAAGGTAGAGTTGTTCGAGGCAGGCCTCCGTCCAGAGATTTACACACTTGTGCATGCCCAGAGATTTCAGACCCTTGAGGCAGCCGCAGAGCATGCACAGTGGGTGGAGAGGGGTGATCAGGTGGTGGCCAAGACGGAGGGCCGCGGTCGCGCAGAGTTCCGACAGGAAGCGACCAGCCCCAGATGATGTGGGACAGGCCAGCTCATGCAGACCGCCACGGCCGCCGCAGTCCCAGTCTACGGCCGTGGGCGTTCTGAGATGAGGGGGTCTGGTGGACCCCACGAGAACGCCGCAGCATCAGCAGCAGAGATCACAGTCGAGGGCAGCAGAGATCTCAGCAGCAGTCCTCGAGGCAGCAGCAACAGCAGCAGAGACAGCCCCGATCTTCTGATCGATGTATCTTTTGCAGGGGTCAGCATCCGGCGGACACTTGTGACTTGCGTTGGGGGCGATGTTACCGGTGCGGACAACCGGGACATGTGCGATCTACCTGCCCCCTTATTACTTCCTCGGCACCTTCTTCGGCATCGGCTCCATATTCCCCTCAGCAGCAGCGGCCACCAGCTCAGCGGCCTTATGCTCCAGCGAGCAGGCCGTCCACCTCTTACCCTGCGGATTCTCGACCTCCAGCACCGAGTGGGCGGGTGTATACCGGCCCAGTTAGCAGATTCTTCAGCGGCAGATCAGGTGGTGGCAGGTATTATCCTACTCTCTGATATTAGGACTCGCACTTTATTCGACACTGGAGCATCTCATTCTTTCATTAGTCGAGCATTTGCATCCCTTCATGGTTTAGAGATAGAGTCTTTGTCACATGCATTAGAGGTGCGGATTCCTGATCACATTTTGCATGTCGAGGAGCGTTGTGTGGCATGCCCAGTGCAGTTGGGGCCTTGGTTTTTGCCTGCATACTTGTTTGTCTTGCAGCAGCTCCAGGATTTTGACCTGGTGCTAGGGATGGATTGGCTGTCACGGTATTCCGCCACTATCGACTGCAGAGAGAGGACGGTGACTCTTCGCGAGCCAGATAGGAGGAGTTCATCTTCAGAGGCTGTCAGAGCACGCTGTTCGCAGCGACCATTTCCTCGGCTAGAGTTAGGAGGATGATGAGTAGAGGTTGCACTGCCTTCCTGGCCACTGTTGTGGAGGTGCCTACGGCGGCACTGGGACTCGAGGATATCCCTATTGTCCGCGAGTTCCCAGATGTGTTTCCCCCTGAGTTGACGATGATGCCGCCGGAGAGGGAGATAGAGTTCGTGATTGATGTGGTCCCTGGGACTGCACCAATCTCAAAGGCACCCTATAGGATGGCGCTAGCCGAGTTGAGGGAGTTGAAAGCCCAGCTTCAGGATCTTTTAGACAGGGGCTTTATCAAACCCAGTGTATCTCCGTGGTGAGCGCCTGTATTGTTTGTGAAGAAGAAGGATGGGTCACTTCGGTGTGTGGGATTATAGGGAGTTAAATAAAGTGACCATCAAGAACAAGTACCCTCTGCCGCGCATCGACGATCTCTTTGATCAGCTGCAAGGGTCTTGTGTATTTTCCAAGATTGATCTTCAGTCTGGTTACCACCAATTAAAGGTGAAGGCCGAGGATATTCTAAGACTGCTTTTCAGATCACGGTACGGGCATTATGAGTTACAGTTATGCCGTTTGGATTGACTAATGCCCCTGCCGCCTTTATGGACTTGATGAACAGGATATTTCGGCCATTCCTGGATCGATTTGTGGTTGTGTTCATAGATGATATCCTGGTTTACTCCCAGAGCGAGGCCGAGCAGGAGGAGCACTTGAGGACTGTGCTACAACTTCTGCGGGAGAAGAAGTTGTATGCCAAGCTGGCGAGTGCGAGTTTTGGCTTCGGGAGGTAGCTTTCCTTGGGCCATGTGATTTCCGCCGCCGGTTGTAGCTGTAGACCCGGCGAAGATTGAGGCAGTTCGAGATTGGCCCCGACGCGACGACTGTATCAGAGGTGCGCAGCTTCATGGGATAGCTGGTTATTATCGTCGGTTTGTGGAAGGCTTTGCGAAGCTTTCCACACCCCTGCACTCGATTGACGCGTAAAGGGGTTAAGTTTTCTGGAGCGAAGACGAACGGAGACTGCCAGAGGAGCTTCGAGGAGCTGAAGGAGAGACTGATGACCGCTCCTATCCTTTCCCTCCCTGTTATGGGGAAGGATACGTGATCTACAGTGACTCACACACAGTGGACTCGGTTGCGTGTTGATGCAGGATGGAGGGTAATTGTTATTGCATCGAGACAGCTCAAGGATTACGAGAAGAATTACCCTACCCATGATTTGGAGCACGCTGCCGTGGTGTTTGCACTGAAGCTTTGGCGCCATTACCTGTAGGAGAGCATTGTGAGATCTACACCAACCACAAGAGCTTAAAGTATTTATTCACTCAAAAGGAGCTGAACTTGAGGCAGCGCAGGTGGTTAGAGCTACTAAAGGATTATGATGTGGACATTCTTTACCACCCGGTAAGGCTAATGTGGTCGCTGATGCATTGAGCAGGAGAGCAGTACAGAGTTTGTCTATGTTGATCACAGACCAGCGCCCACTATTGGAGGAGATGAGACGACTTGAGATAGAGGTTGTGTCCCCCCTGGGGTCTCTGCTAGACTGACGTCCTTAGTCGTGCAGCCCACTCTGCTGGACATGATCAAGGAGAAACAGAGTGAGGACCCCCACTTGACCAGATTCGAGATCAGCTTCCGAGTGATCCTTCAGGGGACTTTTCAGTTGATGGCTGCGGGAGTACTGAGGTACAGGGACCGAGCACGTGTGCCAGTGATGCTGAGATCAGAGAGCGATATTGGAGAGCCCATTATACACCTTATACCCTTCATCCTGGGGGGACTAAGATGTATAAAGGACCTCAAGGCACATTTCTGGTGGGAATGGCATGAAGAGGGATATCGGGAGATTTGTGGCCCAGTGTTTAAAACTTCAGCAGGGTAAAAGCTGAGCATCGCGTGCCAGCTGGCAAGTTACAAAGTCTTCCAATCCCTGAGTGGAAATGGGACCACCATCACGATGGATTTTGTGGTCGGATTGCCGAGGGGCACAGGGCGGAGCAGATGCTATCTGGGTAGTTGTGATCGACTTACCAAGTCAGCGGCACTTCTTGCCTATGCAGACTACTTGCCACACAGGTCGATGCGACTAGTCCCAGTTATACCTTGATGAGAGTGTGAGATTGCATGGAGTACCCCCTCCATTGTGTCAGATGAGAGATCGGCGAGTTTGCCTCACGTTTCTGGGGGAGTTTGGCAGACCGCGATAGGGACTCAGCTCAGATTCAGTACAGCTTTTCATCCACAGACTGATGGGCAGTCAGAGAGGACCATACAGATCTTGGAGGACATGCTGAGGGCTTGCGTCTTGGATTTCGGCGAGAGGTTGGATTCGGCACTTATCCTTGGTTGAGTTTGCGTACAACAACAGCTTTCAAGCAAGCATACAGATGGCTCCGTTTGAAGCGTTGTATGGACGCAAGTGCGATCACCACTTTATTGGAGTGAAGTAGGCGAGAGACGGACCTTGGGGCCAGATATACTGCGAGAGGCAGAGGAGAAGGTCCGGTGATCGACAGCATCTTCAGACCGCTCAGAGCCGACAGAGGAGCTATGCTGATGTCCGCGACGAGACTTGGAGTTTCAGGTTGGAGATCATGTATTTTTGAAAGTCTCCCGTCTAAGGGGATTAGAGATTCGGCATTCGCGGGAACTCAACCCCGATACATTGGACCCTTTGAGGTTTGGAGCGTATCGACACAAGTTTCTTATCGACTTGCACTTCCCCCGAGACTTGCTGGTATCCATGATTTTTTTCATGTTTCCACTCTGAGGAGGTACGTCTCGACCACGTCACACGCTCATCTCGACTTTGGCGCCCCTCGAGATCAGCAAGGATTTGAGATATGAGGAGCGCCCACTGCGGATTCTTGATCGGGAGGTGAAAGAACTGCGCAATCGGACCATCCCCAGATGTGAAGATCCTCTGGAGCCATCATGATGAGCCCGAGGCGACGTGGGAGCTCGAGTCAGAGATGATGACGCCTACCCCTACCTGTTCGAGGCTCAGGATTGAGGTTGTTTTCGTTCTGAGGACGAAACTTTTTTAGTGGGGAGGATGTAGTGTCCTAGGTTCCTCTGTGGTTTTTCCCCTGTTTCGGGGTGGGAACACCTGTCAGGGGTGTGTGGGGCCCCAACATGTCAAAGTGATGTGTTGTTTGGACTCAGAGAGGATTTGGGAACAAGCCTGACCTTCGGCTGCCTTTGCTGAATTTTAGGAGTGGAATCAGGCTAAGCGGAGGCCGTATTTGGATTCAGCGCAGAAAAAACGCTTGAAAACGGCTATTTATTCGTATTTTTCGGAGTCCGGATGCCCAAAAACGGACCCCCCGAAGTTTTC